>QJNZ01000395.1:0-84137 GCA_004155055.1 Monosporascus sp. CRB-8-3
GCTTTAGGTACGAGAATCTCGATAGCTCAACCTGGAAGTGTGCGCATCTCATCCCGTCCTTGACAGATAGACCCGGATCCAGTACGGGCCCGATCTACTTTCACGTTCTTGTTGGGTTTCGGTAATGAAGTGATGCCCCTCGATCGCCTGACTACCGTGCAATGACATTCCCTAGCCATGAGCTCTATACTCCTGCGTAGGGACCCTCCTCGCATCGGGGTCGTGTTAGAAAGGGGGGTTCGTTCAGGGTCTCGACGTGATGTCTACTCTACATACATACCCCCTGCCAGGGCCGGTGCCGTCACTTACCTGTTGCCTATATATATCAGTTATCCGCTAGACGCTCGGGAGAAGGGTGAACCGGGCGCTGCGGCTACCTGTCAGGCGGTGCCCAAAATTAATGGCGCACGTTACCTCACTAAAATCAGGCCCTATTTTTGCGGTTGCGGTTGTGGCTGCGCCTGTGGCGCAGCTGTAGCTAGGGCTAGATAAAAACCTGTAGTTTAAGTACCGACTTAAAAAGGACGTATAAAAATATAAATCTTAAAAATAAGGTTTAATAATAAGTTATAATTTTTTAATTTCGTTTAATATATTTTTATATAATTTTTTAAAATTTTATATTAAAAAGTTTTAAATAAAATTAAAATAATAATAAAAATAATAAAGAATAAAAGAAAAAAATACGATTATATATAACTTTAAAAAGATTTTTTTAATTATATATTAAACTAGGATTAAAGTTATATAGCTATTACTATAACTATTATTAGCTATAACTATTCTAGCTTTTTCTAGTTATTTTTAACTTTATTACTAAATAACTCGATTATAATATTAAGTAAAATCGGTAATAGTTTATATAATATTAACTTACTAACCGTTATATATAAATTTTTATAATAATAAAAAACGCCCGATATTTTTCTTTTTAAACTTTTAATTAAAACGTTTATATATATATATATATATATAGCGTTAATAAGTTTAATTTTAATTTTAATTTAATATTTTAAATAAAATTTAATATTAAAAAACATTATTAAAAATATTAAAAATATTTATTTAAATTTTATCTTCGAATTTAAAAAATCTATTTTAATTATTTTAATTAATAAAAATTCAAAAAGTTATAAAATTCTCTTATAAAACCTTAATATTTTCTAAGTTATATATTTTTAAAAAAAAATTCTCGTTATCGAATTATAAAATTAAAAAGTATAAGGTTTATATAAGATAAAGTGCTATTAAGGTATTTAGTTATATATAGCTAATTCGTTTATTATATATATATATAAGTAGTTTTATATAAACGTAACCGGGAAGCACCTTTTAAAACCGTCTCTTTTTAATTAAGAACCGGAAAAATGTAATACGGGTTATATAATACGGTAACTAACGATAAAATACACGATTAATTAATTAGTTCTTAAAGCCCTTAATTACGGCTAGTTTAAAAGCCCCTAGCTACTTACTTTATATCAGATATTCAAGACCAATTATTAGCTCACTAAGCCACGAACCCCTCTTGGGTCGTATCAGCAACTGTTATTAAACAGTTTCGTATCAGGATTTATATGGGGTCCTGTCCTAGCTCTGTTTTAGCTATAGGGGGCTATATTCTTACAATTACTTCCTTCCCCAAAGGCCTTAGTCCCCAAGGCCACCGCGTTACCCTTCCGTACGACCGGATTTTTATACAGGATCTTTTTGCCTGATAATAATTACCCGTACTTGGTTAAATCTAACAATAACGTTTTTAACTAAGCTTTATTTAACTAAGGCCAAAAGGAAAAACCTTATCGCAATTTCCCTTATAATTAAGCAGCATAATACGTATAAAGATAAAAGGTTTGGACGCGACCCATAACCTCCAACCGATTCATTTCTGGTCTTATCGCCTTACTTTCTAGCGGTATAACTTTTTTATGCGCGTTATTTTACGCGATTTCAAATTTATTTATTCGGTTCTTTCTGGCTATTTATTTAATTTTTTAACCTTTTAAATATTTTAATACGTATATATTTTTAGTACGACTTAACATATAACAAAAGTAATTAATCCCATAACACCCCCGTAACAGGTAATCAGTCTATATTAAAAAATACGTTCCTTAAAGGAATTAAACCATTAACCCGTCGGGCGTTAAGTAAGTCGTTAATACAATTATCAAATATTTAAGACCAATTATTAGCTTACTAAGCTACGAACCCCTTTTGGGTCGTATCAGCAACTGTTATTAAACAGTCTCGTATCAGGATTTATATAAGGTCCTGTCCTAGCTCTGTCTTAGCTACAGGGGGCTGTATTCTTACACTTTAACTAGCTTAGACCTCCTTAGCTCGTTTTCTGATTTCTTTAAAGTTACTTAAGTACCGCTTTATAACGCTAAATATTAACTAATTAAATCTCAAATTCCCTTATCGAGCTAGCGAAACCTAAGTAAAAGTTATAGAAAATATCGTTCGTTTTTTATAATTATTTAAAAAAAAAACCCCCCGTAATAACTTAATAATAATACGTCTTTATAAATATATATATATAATCGCGTTAATTATGGTTTATTATTAATATTAATTTAATCTTAATTAGGATTTATTTGCTATTTTTAGATTTTAAAGAGTTAATTAATTATAACCCGAATTTGTTACGTTATTATCCCCCTTTTTAAAATATAACGAATTCGAATTCTTTTAGTTTTACCGCGTAAGTTTAGAAAAATAGGATATACGTAAAGTACGTTAGTATTTTAGCGAAATCGACGAATAGATATAATATTTAAAAGTTTTATTTATAGTTAAGTTTTTTATAATAATAATAACTAAGTTTATAATTCGATTATTTATATTAACTATTTAATTAGTATATTAAAAAAAGAATAAGTATATAAAAAGTTGTTAATATGCGAAAGTTAATAGAAGTTTATAATTTTTATTAATTTTAATTTTATTATAAGCAAATATTATAATATATTATATAAGGAGTTTATAGCTTTCGTAAAAGGGTTTAAATTCCGTTATTTATCGGAAAAGTTATTATTCGAAATTGAAATAATTTATATTATTTTGGACGAAAGTTAATATTTTGTAAAAACCTTTATTTTTAATTGATTTAAGTTTTTAAATTAGGTAATTATATATTTAAAGAAAAGATAGTAGTTATATAGTACGAAATAGAAGATAAAGCGATTTTGTAATAATAATAATATAAATATTTTTACGCATTTTTTCTTTATAATTTTAATTATTATAATTAAAATCGTTTTTAAGATTAACGGTAATTATTTATTTTATTTATTAAGTAAATTTTTATTTTTTTCGGGTATATTACGGGATAAAATCGATATATTAAATGGTTTAAGTATTTATAAAGGTTATATTACGTTAAATAAAAATATAAACCGGTTATTAAAGGAAATTAAAGTAACCGTATTATATTTTTTATAATAATATAATATTAATTAAAATAAGTTTTATTTTTTAATTAAGTAAAATAAAACGATATTATATTTTAATACGATAATTTTAATATTTAAAATTATATTTGTAATATACTATTTTAATATAATTTCGTTATACGGAATTTTATTACCGCTTTTACCTATTATTATAGTTATATTTTTAAAAAAAAAGCTAAAAAAATTTATATTTCGTTTAAATTAATATTATAAAAAAAATAATTTTACAAAACGTTATAATAATATTTAATAATATTTAATATTTCCTGTTTATTTGTAATTAATATTATCCGGATTTTATTTTATATTTTTATTAATACGTTTTATTAAAGTAATATATAAAAGTTTTCCGGTTTTTCTTAATTAAAGCGTATACCGTATAATAGGTACCGTTCGATTTCGTTAAAGGTAATTAATAAAGATAAAGGTATTATTAACGGTATTTATAATATATATCGAAAACTTTTCCAGGTAATATATAAATTTAAAAAGGAATAATTTTATCGATTTTCGAAACGTTTTTATTTTATTTATAAAGATTAAAAGATAATTAGTTATATCCGGAATATATAGACCAGTTAAGTTAAAGCTGCCGATCCGTATAATTGTAAGGGAATGAAAAGGACTAGCTACTCCGGTACATGACCAAAAGATTAGCAGTTTTAACGCTTTATGCGTTGGAAGATCTTGTCCGTATTTAAGTAAGATACGCCCCGGGGCCTATATCTTTATATTATTCCCCCTTTTATAAAAAAATCGTCCCGATTCCGTACGTTATTTTTTTATTTTATGGCCAGCTTTTTAACGGCAGTTTGGCGATTTTTCGGCGATACGCGTTATAGATCTGTCGGCTTAAGCGCGTTAAACTTTTAAGGGCAAATGCGATCTTATTATTGTTTTTATTATACCGTTGATCATTATCGTCGACTTTGGCTATAGTTAATAGGGAGGCTTTTATTACTTTATCCACTTGTTAATCGCGCGGTAACTAATTGCCGACCTTTACCAAGTTCGAATAGGTAAGTTTATTTACCTTATAAATACGACGAAGGCTTAAATTTTAATAATTAATTTTAAAATCCTGGTATTTTTTAGCTTTTTTTAAATTCGAACTTTAGATTTAGTTGCGGTTGGTTAGCTAATGTATTTATAAAGCGTTGAAATAATGTAAGGGAATAAAAAGGATTAGTTATTCCGGTAACATAATTAAAGATTAATAGTTTTAACGCTTTATACGTTAAAAGTCCTTGTCCGTATTTAAGTAGGATATGCCCCGGGGCCTATATCCTTACAATAATAAGAAACGGTAATCTTTTTTTATTTTTACTTTATTTTATATATAGATAAATTTTTTGTTTATATTTATACGTATTTATTAGCCCGATAATATACCCGGGATATATAAAATATAAGTAACTTTAAAAACGGATTATTAGTTTTTAAATAAGATAACGTAGTTATATTAAAAATCGCCGAAATTTTACTTTTTTATGGTTTTTATTTTTTATATATATAATATTTATATATTTACGTTATTTTTATAGGAATTATACCTTTAATATATATATAAAGTCGTTAAGTTCAAGCCGTATTATCCAGGCTAAGCTAAAGATATAAAGTAATTATATTAATAATTAATACGTGTCGGCAGATAGGGTGATTTATTGTTGGAGGTTGAAAGGATCAAAAGGGCTTTGATTTGTGGCCCTAGGATTGCAAGGATAAAAGAGCAGAAGCTATATCTAGCTGCTCTCCCCCCCCTAGTTGGAAAGGATAGGACACATCAGAACCACAGCCTTAAGAATGCAACACAATTTGCCTATATGGTAGCATCTTCTGGTTTTGTCTTTTGATACCTTGATCCATCTTGTGTTGTATTCGAGGTACCGCTCCGCTTCGGTACAGAAGGTTAGGAACGGTAGGCTCGGCGTAAGGGCGCTTTAAAGCAAGGAAACTGCAAAAGCTCGGTCTTAAAAAAGAAGGCTTAAAAGTCCCCTTAATCGTTTCGAACAGGATTGAAGCGTTTGCATACGTAGTGGCCGTTGTCGATTAGAAGCAGAGGCTCGTCGACGCGGTGATATCCGAGAGGATTCGAAAAAGAGTTCGAGAAAGAACTATTAGAGAGAACCCCAGGAAGAGCTAAGATGGCAACTGGAAAAGGAACAGCGTCTGGAAAAGACGTGGGTTAGCCGGAGGGCTTTGATATGGAACAATTGATGAAGGTATTCGCTAAGCTGTTAAGCGAGAACGAAAAGAAGGATACGTACCTGGATTGGAAGGACTTTGATTTTAAGCTTAGCGAAAAAAATCGGTTACGAGGCAGTAATAACTGGGAGATATGGAAAACGGTTATCTGGGTAGCCCTGATGGCGGTTGGGTACCGTAACGGTGATTCGGCGAAGCTTAACCATATTAATAAAGCTAAATTGGCCGTTGCGGTTATTGTTAACGTTAAGAAGCCTTTATGGTAGTTGTTATTAGATTTACAAAGGGAACGGAGATGATTAAGGTGTTGGAACGCTTATATAAAATAAAAGGAATCGACCAGAAAATGGATTTTTGGACCTAGTTTTAATTCGTTAAATAAGACAAAAAGCAGTCGGCATTGGATTATATAGTGGATTTTAAGAATCTGGTACGGCGTTATAACGAAGTCGATATGCCCGTTAACGCTGGATAATAGGTTACTATGTTTATCAACTCGATTCGGGACCGGGATTATGACGGCGATATTTGGAAAGGGCGAATGAGAGGAATGCTTCGTCAGCACCTAACCATGACGGTAAATTAGGTGTATGACGACTTTGTTGCCGAATTTCGAGGGAAGGATTCAAAGAAAGGAAGTGGCAACAGCCATAACGCAAACCGACAGAACAAGCCCTTATGGAACAAGGATGGCCAGCCACTTTGTTATATCTGTGGTGAATACGGATATATGGCAAAGGATTGCCCGAAACGGAGGAATGGCTCAGACGAACGGTCGAAGCGTGTAGAATGCGAGGCTAGCTTTATCCCGGAGGGATTGTAGGATTTGTACAGGACGGATGGAAAGATTTTTTGATGGTTTCTAAGGGCGCCAGCGAGGTTAGCGATGGTTCGAATGGTTTTATGGCAACCTTAGGGCTATAAGGGCGTGTCGGTAGATAAGGTGATTTATTGTTGGAGGTTGAAAGGATTAAAAGGGTTTTGATTTGTGGTCTTAGGATTGCAAGGATAAAAGAGCAGAAGTTATATCTAGCTGCTTTCCCCCCCTTAGTTGGAAAGGATAGGACATATCAGAACTACAGCCTTAAGAATGTAACACAATTTGCTTACAATACGATAAATATTTTATCTAATATTTTTAAATATAATAATTATTAATAGTTTTTACGGTAATAATAGATTATACGTTTCGGTTACGAATAGCCTTATTTTAAAGCCGA
Source organism: Monosporascus sp. CRB-8-3 (assembly GCA_004155055.1). NCBI lineage: Eukaryota > Fungi > Ascomycota > Sordariomycetes > Xylariales > Monosporascus > Monosporascus sp. CRB-8-3. The sequence continues at coordinate 6,884 of QJNZ01000395.1, forward strand.
TCGCGTAATACCGATAAGCTTTAACCTTAATAAACCTTATACCTTTTAGCTTTACGGTTCGGTAAGGGGAATTTTTTAAAAGGTAATAACTTAGGAGATGTTAAGCTTTTTACGGTAAACCTTAAGTCCGTATAAAATAGCTTTATAACCTTTTATTAATTCTATAACTTTAATCTTAATCGATTTTATAACACCTTTTCGAATTTCTATTAATTAAAATAATTAAAATATATCGAGGAATTCTTATTATAAAATACCGGTATTTCGTAATTATAACATCTTTATAAAAAACGTTTTTTTAAAAGTTTTTAAATTTTATAAAACTTTAGGATAAATTAAAAATATCGATATTTCCGTTAATTTAACCGATTTTTTAAAAAAAATCTAATTTATTTTTAATTTTCGGATAGGATTTAATTTATATAAATAAAAATAATTAAAAATTAAATAACCTTATAGTAAAAATATATTAACCGTATAAAAAAATTATTAGAAAAATTAAATATAAACGGTAAAGGGCTTAAAAACTTCGAAATTTAACTTTTAACTCGATATAAAAAAAATTACGAATAATAGTTTATCCGGTTGTTCCGGATTGCGAAAACCGTCCAGAATTCGGTTAGAAATAGTCGTCGATAAAGGCATAATTAGGCAGTTTGAAGTTACCTTAAAATAAAACGCCTAAGCGGTTGAAATTGTACTAATTCTCCTATATCGGAAGAACTTACCTGTAAAAAGGTTAGGGTTTGGTAAAGCCTAACAACTAAGATACACAATCTATCAATTTGTTCAATTTTGTTATACGGCCACGTCTCCTCTAGGGAGAAGTTTAACGTATATAAAGTTATTAAAAATATTTCGATCGAATTTTTTTTTTTGAAAATATAGCTTACCGATTTTATAGAATATATATACTTCCGGTTAACTATTATTAAATTCGAAATTATTATATATAATATAGTTTTTAAGTATTTTAATCGCGCTAAATAGATAAGGGAGATATCGTAAGGTTTTAATTAAAACGTATTAATAAATAGGGATTTTTTTAACGAAAATTTATTATTATTATTTATTAATAATATGTTATTTGGTAATATAAATAACTTAACGGATAATTTGTAAATATTTCGTTTTTTAACTGGGGAATATGATTTATTTATATTATTTTTTAAATAGCGTAATTTTAATCAAAATATACTAAATAAGGGCTTTTTATCGGATAGCCGTAAAGTTAAAAATATTTTTAATACGGATAATATTTCGTAAGGTAATTACTTTTTTAACTTTATTAACGATAATAATTAACCGTTAATTAATATCGTTTTTATTAATAAAGAATTTTAAAGTTATTATTATTTCCTTTAAGAAGTCCAGGTTTATTTATATTTTTCGTATATTATATAATATAGCGACGTTAGTTATATTAAGCGACTAATACCGATATTATTAATTTTTTATAAGGCTGGTTAATATAATTACGATAAAGAAATATTTTATTTCGATTAAATATTGCGTTTTATAATATTAAATTAAATATTTATTAATTCGATTTTAATATTAAGTTTAATTCCGATAAAATTTAAGGAGAAAATATAGAAAATATTTAATTGAAAAGATAAATATTATAATCTATAGCTTATTAACGACCTTTACCGCCTATAAAATAATATATATAACGTTAATATTATATTTTTCCAAGATTCGTTTTTAATTAGGTATTACGTTTTTTTATAATGCGAATTTTATGCCCGTTATATTTTTTTATAAATTTAACGTTACGTTATTCGGGATTTTCGTAAACAAATTCTCGAACGTATTTATTTTTTACTTCGTAATTTTTAACCTATTAAAAGATATTTATTTCGGATTAAAAGAAATAGTTAAAAATTTAAGGATATTTTAATTACCGGCCGTAAAATTATAGAAATTCAGTTTATCGATTTTAATAATATTATACTTATTATTAATAAGAAAGGCAGGTTAAATTAAATAGATATAGTAAAGAATAAAAATTAATTTATAAATAGCTTTAACATAGTTATCTAAGAAGTTTTTAATATCGAATTTATTAAAGATAATTTAGTTTCGGATAACCGTAATATTTTATATATAAAAGAAAATTATAATCTTATAGTGTAAATTATAAATAACTTAATAAATGGTTTTAATTAAGGCAGTTCGCCTTTATCGTTATTATTGTTAAATAAGTAAAATAAGAATTTATCGGACAAAAACGAATTATTGTTATAGGTTTTCATTTTATTATTATTTTATATTTTGTTATATTTTTAATATTAATATAATTAGATATATTACGTAATTCTAATTAATTATAATTTAATAGTATGTGTTATTTATAGTAATATTATAGAAATTTTTCGTATTAAAATAAATTAACGTATTAATAATATTATATTATTTATAGGTAAATATATTGTATAATTTCGTAATAACTTATATATTTTATTTGTAAGTAATTTATTAATTAACGTTTTTACGTATTTACTGAGATTTTTTTATTTTGTTTTATTTTTTTTTCGCGTATTATCGTAATTTATATATTAATAACTTTTTTTATATTTTTAAGACTTAAGATTTTATTCATTTTAGATATAATATCCGCATTTAAGTTTTTTTAAATTTTTTTATTCAGATTATATAATAATGTCGAATATTTAAAAATTACGTATAAATATTTCTTATTACGTTTTTATACGCAGTTTATATATTTATCGTTCGTATAACTTTGTAAATTATAATATTTATAAAACGGCTATATAATATATATTTCCTAGTTAAGTAGCCCGGTTTATAAAGTTATAAATTTTTTTTCGTATCGTTTATAAAATGTTCGGTTTATATTCTTTTTTATTAAATTACAAAAGCTATCGTTAGTTAAAAGTCCGTAATTAATTTAATAATTTAATAATTTATTAGGCCGGTATAATCCGTTATAACGTAGATTTTATTTTACTAGTTATTATTATTTAAACTATTCCGAATTATATTATTAGTATTTATTATTTATATAAGTACCGTATTTTTATATAATAAAAAGTCCTATTTATAATATAAGCTTTTTATTATATTATTAAATTCGTAAATTTTAATTAATTATAAGATTTTTTAATTAATATATATTTTTATTAATATTAAAATGTAAGGTATTTATAGTTTTTTTATTTTTCTTTATATTAATATAATTTTATAATATATATTTAATAACGTATTAAATAAACGAACTACGCGGATAAGCGAACTACGCGGTTTTTTCAACTTTCTTACCATCCAATTTTAATTATTTATTTTTTAATATTACCTTTATAAAGCGGTTTATAAAAAAAGCTAAAATAAATTTAACTGTTTAAGTTAAAAAAAAAAACCTTAAACTTTTTTATATAAAATTTGGTTTTATATATACGGTTATATTTTTTACTTTAAAATCCCGATATAATAACAAACTTACCCGATCCGATACCGTACCTAATTTGCGAAAATTAACGCCAACCAAAAAAAAATCCATTATCAACCGAATCCTTAATTTAAATATACGAACGTTTCCTATCCGGTTTTAATACGTTAAAAATATAGCTAATTTATTACTAGCCCAACATATTACGGAACGCGTCGGAATTAAATAGGCGTCGAACTTTATTAGATAATAACAAAAATTCCAAACGCGTTTAAATCGGAAAATCGATTATTAACGGGTATTATACGAAAATTCAGAAATATTTCGTAAATAATTCGAATTTATTCGGGTTATTATTGCAAAATACGGCATTACAAAAAAGGATATTTATAATTTCGACGAAACTAGATTTTTAATAAGGCTTTTTATAATAACGGGTATAGTAATTATTAATGCCGAAAAACGTAAAAAACCTAAATAAACTTAATAAAAGAATAAAAAATAAGTTATAATTATCCAGGTTATTAATTTTTAAAATTAAGCTATACCGTTATTTATTATTATAATAAGGAAAAATTACCTTAAGTTTTAATTCCGTAATAACTTATTATTAACAACCGGTTAAAAAATTATATTAAGTAATAATAATTAAATAACGAACGAATTAAGTTTAAAATGGGTTTAATATTTCGATTAATATATTCGAACGCGTACGAAAAAATCGAAACGTTTTTTTATCCTCGACGGTTACGAAAGTTATTATTCGATAAAATTCGAAAAATATTGCGTTAATTACGATATTATTACACTTTATATATTTGCGCATTTATCGTATAAATTTTAATTTTTTAACGTATTTTTTTTTTAAAACGCGTTTATTTATTATATATCGAGAGTTTAATATAACGTTATTATATTTATATCGCCAAAAAAGATTTCCTTACCGGTTTTTACAATACGTTTAAAACTGCTATAACGTCCGATAATATTAAATCCGGATTCGCCGTAACTAATTTCGTTTTATTCGATCTTAATACCGTTCTTTCCGAATTCGAAATTCTTCCAGTTATACTTACGCCGACCATCTCTTTATTAACCTCCGCCAGTTTTATTTCCCCGTTTACGAAAACCCCTAGGAATATTAAAAAAGCTAAAAAATAAAGACGTTACTTATAAAAAAAAATTAAAAATCACCAAGGTAATTTGCCGACAAGAATTATTAAATTAATTAATTTTTTAATTAAAAATTAATTAATACTTTAATATAAAGTTATTTTCCTTAAATAAAAAACCGCTTAATTATGCAAAACTAACCATATTTTAAGCAAACGTCGGAAAATTAAAAATAAATATTTTTAAGAAAAAGGGATATTTATTATATAAAAAAAACAAACTTTTTTGGCCGAAAAAGAAGGAAGTAATGGAAAAATGCAACTAATAATGGTTAAAGGTAATTATCATAAAAAGATTAAGACGAAAAAACGGAAATATAACGTTTGTAGTAAGCCCGGATATAATACGCGTATTTGTAAAGAAGCTGTAAAGACGTTTAGCGAAGAAGAATCCGATTAATTTAAATTAATACGATATGTTATTATTGAATTATTTGGATTAATTATTGCAAGGTGCCAAAAACCGCGCAGCTCGCTTATCCGCGCAGCTCGCTTATCTAATATGTTATTTGAAATAGGTTACGTATAATATATATTTTTCGCAAAATTTTTTTTATATTTTAAAATAATTAAATATTATATACGTAATATAAAGACGTTTTAATTAGGATGAGATTTTAAAGTATATTGTACCGCGGGTTTTGGCATTAATTTTTGTTATTTTTTAAATTAGGTTTTTATTACTCGTTTTTAAGATTATTGTAGTAATAATTACGGCTGTTTATAAGATCGGTTTTTTATTACTCGTTTTTAAAGTTGTTTTAATAATAGTTCCGGCTGTTTATAAAATCGGGGTTTTATTATTTATTCGTAAGATTATTTTTAAGGGGTATTATTAATAAATTTAATTACTTTTTTTTATTTAGCCAGAAGTTTAAAGATTACCGGGCTTATTTAACGTTTATTATTTAAGGTATTATTAATAATTATGTTTAATATATTATTAAATATATCGATAAGGTTATTTATATTTTATATTATAATAAGGATTTTAAGTATTAAATAAAGAAAAAGTAAATTAATAATAATAATTATATTATAAATAAGTTAAATTTAAGTATTATAATATCGTAAAATATAGAAAAGTACATAAAATAATTATAAAATAAATAATAATAAAGTAAGTAGTAATAATTAATAACTAGTTATAATAAATTTATTTAATATATATTTAAATAAATTTTTTTATAAATTATATTAAATAATTTATAATAAAGAAAAAAATATCGTATTATTTATATACGGTTATTAATTTCTATTTTATATATTATTATTTCGTTATTGGAAAAATTATTATTAGCTTTTAAGTTAATATTTACTAACTTATATAAATTTAGTTATTTATATACTTATAATTGTATAATTTTAAAGTTTGTATATTTTTTAATCTTAATTATATATATTATTTTCGGATATTTTTATAATTAGTTAATTATTCGTAAGTTTTATTTATATAATATAAATCCTTTTATATTTTATATCTTATATTCCTATTTTTAATTTTAATTAACTTAAAATAAAACCTGTAAGTATATATTATTTTTAAGTTTCTTATATATTAATCCTTTTTATATATTGCCTAATATTAAGTAATTATTATAATAGCATTATGATTATTTAATAGAGTAAAGCATAACGATTACGTTCGTAATTTATATAGCTATATAATAAAAAATTAAAGTATATATAAAATTATAAATGTTATTAGGTTAATTTTCGATACGACTTATATTAATTATAGTATTAAATTTCTTAAGTTAATTCCAACTATATATACCGTCTTTATAAACTTTATATCGATAAAAAAGTTATTTTTAATTACCGTTATAAAATTCTTAGATAAAGTTACGGTATTATAAGGTTTTAATAAAACGTAATTTATTTATTATTATATATATTTTAACGTATATTTTATTAACGATAATATTAAAGTTGCATTTTAATAAATATTTAAAAATTTCGATTATATATATATAATATACGAAACGTTAATAAAAAACGTATTTATATATAATAACAGTTTTTAATACCCGTTTTTATCAGACTTAGAAAAAATAATAAGATAATATAAAATTTTATTCTTTTTTTATTAACGTATTACATAAGCGAACGGCCTAAATAAGCGAGCGGACCGTTTTTTGGTATTTTGCAATAACGAATTGAAATAAATTAACTATAACGTAATAAATTAATTTAAATTAATTAAATTTTTCGTTACCAGACGTTTTTATAACCTTTTTATAAGTGCGCGTATTATGTCCGGGTTTGCCGTAGATACTACATTTCCGTTTTTTCGTCCGAATTTTTTTACGATAATTATTTTCGGCCTTTATTAGTTGCGATTACTTATTATTATTTTTTTTTTTTTAGTTATAAGAGCCTGTGCCTTTTTTATAGTAAGTGTTCCTCTTTTTTAAAAACGTATGTTTTTAATTTTTTGGCGTTTACTAAAAACGTAGTTCGTTTTGCAAAGGTAACTGTTTTTTTTCTAAAAAAAAACGTTTTCGTATAAAAGTATTAGGTTATTTTTTATTAAAAGATTAACCGATTTAAGTATTTTTGTCAATAAGTTATCTTGATGATTTTTAATTTTTTTTTGTAAATAATGTCCCCGTCAAGTCGTTTTAGTAATATTTTTAAGAATTTTCGCAAATGGGGAAATAACGGAGTTGATAAAGGTAAATAAAGAAATAATTGGTATAGGTATAATTAGAACTTTTAATTCGGAAAAAACGCGATTAGGATCGAATGGAATAAGTTTTGTTTTTGTAAATCCGGATTTAATATTATTAGTTATTATAACAGTTTTAAACGTATTATAAAAGCCGGCGATAAAATCCTTTTTGGTAATATGGGTAACGTAACGTTGTATAAGATTTTCGATATATAACGAATAAACGTGTTTTAATACGGAAAAATAAGATATATTAAGAGGTTAAAACCGATAAAAAAAATGGGTAGGTATATAAAGTATAATAATGTTATTAGTTTTGTAGTAATTTTCGAATTCGATCGAATAGTGGCTTTCGTAACTATCGAGAATAAAAAAACGTTTCGAGTTTTTAATATGCGTTTTAATATGTTTATCGAAATGTTTAATTTATTTTAAATTTAGTTTATTTATCGTTTAGCCGTTTTCGTTTATAGTAATTTTCCAGTTGGGTGGAAGTGGGTTATCGACGAATTAACGAAGAAGGTGGTTTTTCCCGGTAAGGATGATAAATAGGGGTAAGGCCTAGTTTTGAAAGTTGATAGTTTGTATTACTGTAAATTATTTCCGATTTCCTTATTAGGTTTGTTTAGGTTTTTTATGTTTTTCGGTATTTGTAATTATTATGTTTATTGTTATAAAAAGATTTATTAAAAAATTTATTTCGTCGAAGTTATAGATATTTTTTTCCGCAATACCGTATTTTGCAATTATAATCCGAATAAGTTTAAATTATTTACGAAATACTTTTGGATTTTCGTATAAAACTTTTTAATAATTTATTTTTCGATTTAAACGTATTTTAAGTTTTTTTTGCCGTTTAATAAAGTTGGACGCCTAGTTAGTTCCGATACGTATTATAACGTGCTAGGTAAGTAATAAATTTATTATATCTTTAATATGCTGAAGCCGGATAAGAAACGTTTGCGTATTTAAGTTAAGGATTTATTTAATAATCGATTTTTTTTCGGTTAGCGTTAGTTTTCGCGAATTAGGGATAATGTCGGTTCGGGCGCGTTTATTGCGATATCGGGTTTTTAAGGTAGTTTCGGTAATATCGTATATAGAATTAAGCTTTTTATAACTGAGTTTTTGATTTTATTTCTTAACTTAAACGGCTAGGTTTATTTTAGATTTTTTTGTAAAACGTTTTATAATGTTAATATTAAGAAATATATAAATCAAGTTAAAGATTTAAAAAGTTAAGAAATTTAATCCGTTCGTTTATTTGGGCCGTTCGCTTATATGGTACGTTATATTAAAATATAGCAATAAAGTGTTACATAAACGGGGGTTTCTATCTTAAGAAAAGCTAGCCCTTAGGGTCTGGCGCGGGCCTGTTACGGCTAAACTCCGGATAAAGTACTTTGCCTGCTTTAGGTAATTTAGGTAATTTAGATAATTTAATAGATTAATTAAATTATATGGATCCCGTAAATCTATAACATATATACTTAAAGGAAAATAAATATATAATAAATAAGTTTCTTATATAAATAACATTTATTTAATTTCGCTTTTTAACTATTAATTTAAACTTTTACTTAAAAATAACTGTACCGTTTTCTAATTAAGGGAAAAATATTTTAAATCTTTTTAACGAACAAATTATTAAATTATTTCTTACCTTATTATTACCTATAAATTAAGACCTTATTTCGGATATTACTTATACCTTTAGGTAAATATATAATAGATTTGTTATATTTTATTAGCTCTTTAATTAATAACTAATACATAATTTACCGCCGAATTAAAATATAAACTTTCTTAAACTTAATATAAACGATAGCATAAAATAACCTTTAAAAATAAATAATATACCTAATCCCTATTACGAACTAATAAAAAATCCGTAACTAAACTAAATAATTTATTACCTTTTAAAAAGGTCCTTTAATTAATCGATAATATAGCATTATTTATTACTTAGTCCTAAGGAAATCCTTCTTCTTCCCAACCCTAATAACCTACTTCTAACCCTAAGGAAACTATTAAGGTTTAGGGCGAAAAATCAAAAAAAAAAAAAAAAAAACATAAAGCGAAAAGCCAGAAAGGTAAAAAGAAAAAGCTTACCCTCGATAAAAAGTTATTTATTATAATAAGTAAACTTTAAACCTTAAAAAAAAACACGCAAAACTTGCTTGCTAATAATAATAACAAAAATCTTCGATATTACCGTTATTTGGTACAAACCAGTCCCGAAAAAACACAATTTTATTTTTTACTTATTACGGAATGCCTAATATTAAAAGCTATAAATTAACTTCCCTTAAACCTTATAACGGATTTACAGATATAAAAAAATTCCTGGTTTAAATTAAGTTACATCTAAAATTCTACGAAAATTCTTTAACAAAAAATTACTAAAAAATAATAACTATCTTTTAATTATTTACAGGAAAAGTTTTCTTATAATTTAAACCTATTATATAGGATTACTTATAAAACTTCTCCTGTATATTTTCGGATATTACCAATTATATCTTTAGCAAATATAAATATTTCGGAAAAAAAAATACAAACCTTATTTAAAAATCCAAACAAAAAATAATACGTAATTAAGTAATTACACCTTTTCTATTAAACTAAGTTAATAGCAAAGTATATAATTAAATTTAACCGCTTAATAACAACTTCCAATCTACCAGAAAACGCGTTATTTTATTTTTATTATAACGGCCTAAAACCTTAAATCAAAAACGAATTATATATAAAATTAAAATAAAATCCTTTACTAAATATACCGATAAAGCTATTATTATTAATAAACGAACTTTCGATTAGTACTTTAAAAAGAAAAAAACCAGTAAACGAAATAATAACAAAAACTGAAATAACCGAACCAAAAAAACCAAGGGCAGGCCTTAGAAAAAAATAAGTACCGTTTCGAAAAAAACCAAGAAAAACAAGTCTAATATAAAGTATTTTAATTATAGCAAAAAAAAAAAAAAAAAAAAAAAAAAAAAAAAAAAAAAAATCAGCTTAACTTTCTTCTAGCCAAAGATTATTATCGCCACAATTATTCAAATTTAAGACGATATCCCAAAGTACGAAAATTATCCTATCTGCAAAAACTTTAAGGTTAAAACCTGTGAATACTACCTAGAATAAACGGCTTCCAAGATAAATATTAAGCTAAAATACCTTTATTACCTTAACGTACAAAAATACGGAATATATAAAATAAACGGTTAACCCCGGCCAAACTTTAATAATTACGGATAATTATCCCCGGAACTTTATAAACTCCTTAAATACATAGTATATCCAAAAAAACCTCAAACAAATCCCTGTAATTTACTACATTTCTTTGCCTGTTATTTTAATAACTACCTCGTTTATTTTTAAACTAAAAAAAAAACAATTATTTTTGGCCCGGATAAAATAAAAAAACATTTACTAAATCCAATAATAAATACAGGTATATCGAAATTCCATAATAACTAAAATACCCTAAATTTTACTACTTACACCCCGAATTAAATCGAAATCAAAAAGCTATATCGCAAAAATACTTATATTATTTTCCGATATTTTATATTTAACATAACCTTTTAAATATAAAAACACCTTTATAGGAAATTTACTTTTTTAACCTTATAATTCGTAAAGTGCAAAATACAAAACCCGGCTAAACGGAAAAAGTTATCCCCGAAAACAAATATAATAAAAAAACCTAATTCTAATATAAAAATAACTATTATACCAAACATGCTATTAAAAAAGCTCGTAAATAAAAACTTATTTAAGCCAAATAACTCCAAAAATCAAAAAACCTCTAAAACTTTCGAAACTAAAATATCAAAAAGCCCTTATTTATAAAACCTTATATAAAGTAATCAAAAAAATACCCAATTAAATTAAAATTCCTCTTTAGTATAAAAATAAAACATTCCGAACTATAATCGACTTAAAAACGGAAAACAACTTTATTTCCTTAGCAATAACAGAAAAACACTAAATTTCTTAAAAGTATAAATTAAAATCCTACAAATTACGCACGATAAACGGCAATTTATTTACTTGTAAAAATAATTTTTTTTTTTCGAAAAACGAAAAAACTCCTTATATAAATACAAAAACATTAGAAACGACTTTTACTAGATATCGCCGATATCTCTAAGCATAATATTATCTTAGGAATACCGTAATTACGTTTTAATAACCCTTATATTAATTAAAAAAATTAACGGTTTTCCTAAAATAAACAACTAACATCTTTAATAAAGGAAAAACAAATCTACTACCTAATAAAAAAAACAAAAATTTCGGACCTTACCACTATAATAACCCCCGAATATTATAAATTTAAAAAATTATTTAAAAAACGAACAAACTATAAGCTACCAAAATATAATTAATAAAATCACAAAATATCTATCAAAAAAAGGCAACATCCCAAACTACATAAAATCTACTATATAAACCTAGGAAAAACAAAAGCCTTATTAAAAAGTATCTAATAAAACCTAGAACGAAAATATATATAACCTTTTAAGTTACCAGCCAGATATTCTATAATTATAATACCAAAAATTAAGAACGAAAAATAAAAAATCGATAAAAACGGAAACCTTATCTATTAACGTATAATTAACTATCGACAACTAAACAATATTACCATTAAAAATACATACCCCTTAACATTAATAAATATTATAAAAAAATATTAACAAAACCAAATAGTTTATAACCTTCGATTTAAAAAAAAATACTACCTTATTTACATAAAAAAAAAAATGGAAAACAACTTTTAAAATAATATATAAATACTATAAATATAAAGTAATACTCTTTGGATTTACCAATACCCCGGCAAACTTTCAGAATATAGTTATAATTACTTTACGTAAATTCTTAAACTAGTATATCTTCGTATATTTCGACGACATACTTATTTACTCCGAAAACCTCGAAAAACATAAGAAATATATAGCCCTAATATTAAAAACCTTAAAAAAAGCGAATCTCCTAATTAATGCAAATAAAAACATATAGCATATATAAAAGCTAAACTTTTTAAGATTTATTTTTATTTTTAAATAAATCCAGATTTAAATCTTTAAATTAAAAATAATTAAAAACTGGCCGATTCTTAATAAAGTGACCATTATAAATATCCGTTAAATTTTAGAATTTACGGGTTATATACGTAACTTAGTTAAAAATTATGGAAACATAACCAGGCCTTTAACAAAACTTATTACTAAAAAATATATTAAATTTTTTTTTAAGTTTTTACTAAAAACTAAAAAAGTATTTCAAAAACTAAAAAACGTAATTACTAAAAGACTTATTATAAAAATACTAAATCCGAATAAGAAAAAACGCTTAAAAACGGACACGTCGGATTATACCTTAAGTATTATCTTAAAATAACTAAAAGATAACGGTAAATCATACTTAATAACGTATTACTTTAAAATATTACGAAATATAAAACTTAAATACCCGATTTATAATAAAAAATTATTAATAATTATTAACGTTTTTAAAAAGTAAAAGCCGTTTTTTAACGGAATTAATTTTTTTTTCGATATTTATTTTAATTATAAAAACTTTACCAGATTTATAAAAGTATAGGAACTAAATAAACGGTATAAAACCTCGATAATTTTTTTATCAAAATTTAATTTTAAAATATATTATATTAAAGGAAAGAAAAATATTTAAGCGGATATTTTTAGTTATAACGGCGATTACGATTTTAAAATCTTAAAAAGAAACATATAAATGTTATAATATAATAAAAATAATATTATATAATTATACGAAATAATTAAAAAACTAATTTTAAAACTTTTAATACGGTTCCGGAATTTTTACGACTTAAAAAAAATAAAAAAAGGTCTAATAACTGAAAAAATAACCAAAAGATTAGTTACTGTATTATAGTAAAATTTATGTTCCTAAAAAATAACAGAAGCGATTTATAAAAAAGTTTTACGAAAATCTCTTATATAAATATTAAGGAATTTTCAAAACTATCCGATAACTATAGGAAAAATATAATTTCCCTAAGTTACGCTAAGTTATTAAAATAATTATTAAAAACTATAATATTTGTAATAAGGCGAAAATAACTAAATATAAACCTTACGGATTATTATAATTTACTAACGTCCCTAATAAAATATGGAATATTATAGCTTAAGATTTTATTACTAGCTTTTTTTTATTTAAAAACCTAATTACCGGATTTAAATACGATAAAATATAAGTAATTATTAACAAATTTATTAAGTATAGGTATTTTTTACCTTTTAAAAGAAACGTAACGGTAAAATAACTAACTTACGCCTTTATTCGAAATTACCTAGATAAATACGGAATATTAAAAAAAGTTATTTTAGATAAAAATAAACTTTTTACCTTTAAATTCGGTACTAGCTTTTTTAAACAGATTAATACTAAGCTTAAATTCTCGATAGCATATTATCCTTAAATAAATAATTAAACAAAACGATTTAATTAAACTTTAAAATAATATTTTCGAAATTATGTTAAGTATTAATAAAATAATTAAATAAAATTTTTATTATTAGCGTAAATGGCATATAATATTTTAATTAACGAGGATATGGGCGTATCCCTTTATATAGCTATATATAGCTATAATATAGAAACTTAACGATTAAAATAATTACTTGCCAAAATATTAAAAATTATTACGATTACTTTTAAAATTAAAATATTAATAACAAAAATCAAAATAATTTAAACTTACCTCCGGAACGAATTATAATTTCTTTAACAAAAAATAACTTTGTATTATAACCCAAAAAAATTAAAAGATTAATTTTGTCGAGAAAAAATCAGGTTTATCTGTTACGCTAAAAATAAAACGTAACTTCGAATATTTTACAAATTAAAATAAAAAAACCTAGCGATAAGCTTAACTTTAAAAAATTCGATTTGTTTAAAATCGACGAAATTATCTTGAAAATTAATTACCGGTTAATGCTACCCAAAACTATAAGAATATATTTTGTTTTCTATATTTCCCTATTTAAACCGGTATTTAAAAACGGCCCCTTGGAAATAAATATGGAATTCGAAAAAAAATACTAACGAATATAAAGTTAAGAAAATATTAGATTTTAAAATAGTTAAAAATAAAATCTAATATCTGGTTAAATGGGAAAAATACTTATACGAAAAAAATATTTGGGAATTATTTAATTACCTAACGAATACGATAAACCTGGTTAAAACGTTTTATCGGTAAAACCTTAACCGATTAACTTTAACGCGGTTAAGGTTATAAGCGATAACGGACCCCCGCTTAAATTTAATTTTACGGCGTTCTAATTAAAAGAGGTAAACGTCTTCGTAAACGCGTTTACCTTAAAAATAAATTATGCTTGTTCCGTTTTTATACGTTATTGTTTTTCCTTTAATTCTTTTTATTTTTTTAAATTAATCCAAATTATAACTTTTTTTTTAAAATAATAAACGGTTTTTTCTGTAAAATATCTTGTTAAAAATACAAACGTTTTAATTAATTAAGAAATTTTATTAACTTATCCTTTATTTCGCGTTATTTTTTTTATAAACGCTTACGTTCCTTTTCGATTTTTACTAGGGAATTTATAACTAATATATTACAAGCCGAACGTTAACGACGGGTATAATAATTACAATTTGGAATATCGGTTACGTAAAAATAATCCGATTTTCCGAAACGAATATAGTTTAAACAAAAAATAACCTTAAAACTAAACTTTTCGATAAAGTTTATACGGTTATCGCGCGCCTTACGTTAATTTAATCAAGGTTTTCTTTTTTTTTAAATATAACCTGTTATAGTAAAGTTAATTTAAAGGTTTACGGAAAACTTTTTTTAACAAATAAAAGCAGCCATTTACGGTTTTATCTTTAAAATAAAGATTTTTAGAAAAAGAAAATAATGTTATATAAACGGGGGTTACTATTTTAGAAGGAGCTAGCCCTTAGGTTTAATGCGGGCCTATTACGGCTAAACTCCGAATAAAATGCTTGGCTTATTTCAGGTAATTTAAGTAATTTAATAAATTAATTAAATTATATAAATCTCGCAAATTTATAACATACTTACTTAAGGGAAGATGGATATATAATAAATAAGTTTCTTATATAAATAATACCTACTTAATTTCGCTTCTTTACTATTAATTTAAACTTTTATTTAAAAGTAACTGCACCGTTTTTTAATTAAGGGAAAAATACCTTAAATTTTTTTAACAAATAGATTACTAAATCATTCCTTGTCTTATTATTATCTGCAAATTAAGACCCTATTTCGGATACTGCTTATACCTTTAGGTAGATATATAACAGGTTCGTTATATGAAGTCGACGATATAACGAATATAAATTACTAGATGGTATGTTTTTAAAATTACGAAATAAATATTTTTTATATTATAAATTTAACCGGCGTTTATTTTTTAAAAATACGTATAATTTAAGCCGTTTAACGTTTTCGAATATTTATATATAATAATAATTTATATAATATAAATAATAGTAAAATGTAGTAATTTCGTAATTCCGATTAAAAATATAAAATTACGATATATCGTATATTATATATTATATAAACGTTATTTTTATAATATTAAACGAAAAAGAAATTTATTGTTATAATTATTTAGTTAACGATTAAATAACTATATATAAAGATTAAATTCTCTCCCTAAAGGAGACGTAATCGTAAAACAAAATTAAACAAATAAATAGATTATGGTATCGGTTGTTAAGCTTTACCAAGCCTTAACTTTCTTACAGATTGCCCTATTATGCCCCTATCGACGACTATTCTTAACCGAATTCTGGACGGTTTTTGCAATCTGGAACAGTCGGATAAACTATCGTTCGTAATTTTTTTTTATATCGAGCTAAAAGTTAAATTTCGCAGTTTTTAAGCTTTTTACCGCTTATATCCAGCTTTCCCAACAGTTCCTTTATACGGTCGATATTTTTTACCATAAAATCGTTTAACTTTTAATTACTTTTATTTATATAAATTAAATCGTATCTAAAAATTAAAAATAAAATCCGATCTTTTTAAAAAAAGTCGGTTAAATCGATAAAGGTATTAATATTTTTAATTCGTTTTAAAGTTTTATTAAATTTAAGAACTTTAAAAAAAACGTTTTCCGTAAAAACTTTATAGTTACGGAATACCGGTATTTTGTAATAGGAATTGCCCGGCATATTTTAACTGTTTTAATTAATAGAGATTTAAGAAGGTAATCTGGTACTAAATACTTTTTACCTAATTATCGTATTAATATTTTTTTATTAGTTATAAGATCGATCGAAGTTAAAAGTAACTGGTTTAAAGTTCCTAGCTTTTTTTCCTAGTTAACATCTAACATTTTTAATTATAGGACTAGTAAAAGGTCGTAAAGCAGCTATTTTATACGAACTTAAGGTTTACCGCGAAAAGTTTAATATCTCTTAAGTTATTACATTCTAAGAAATTCCCCCTACCAAACCGTAAAGCTAAAAGGTATAAGGTTTATTAAGGTTAAAATTTATCGGCATTACGTAATCGGTTTTGGGATAAGGTTTTTCGTAACCGAAATATATAATTTATTATTACTGTAAAAACTATTAATAATTACCGTATTCGAAAATATTAAGTAAAGTATTTATCGTATTAATTATTAATGTAATTATTTCGTATCTTTAACTTAGCCTGGATAATACGGCTTAAACTTAACAACCTTACATAAAGATTAAATTTAAAGATACCGTAATATATTTAATCTTAGTTCCGAGAATTTTAATAATTATTTAAAATATTTTATTATTATTATATAAATATAAGATTTTAAAATATTTTTCTTTTAATTTTTACCTGCGTTTTAGTTATATCGATAAAAAAAGGCGGTATTAAAAAAAAGGAGATTAGTATTTTTATACGTTATTTATTTCGGATAATAAAGTTTTAAAAGTTATAACCCGAGATACCGATAAGTTTTAAATTTTTAAAAGGAGCGTAACGGGGTTTTTATTAAAATCCGTTACAAAACCCGGATTTTAAATATTTCGAATTAGTATTTAGAAAAAAGTAAATACCGGAATAACTATATATATAATCAGTAAATAGTTTTTTTAATATTAACGAAAGATTATGTATATTATTTATTTATCCGTATAATCGATTTTTTATACTAATTAATTAATATAAATTAAGGTATTTTAAAAGTTAAATAAAAAGGAATATTTTAAAAATTAATATAATAAATTCGAAAAAAGAGATTAAAAGATAAAATTTAAGAAATTTTAATTCGGTATAATAAATTAAAAATTATAAGTTAAAAAAGAATATTTGTTAATAATTGCGATAAATTTTAATTTAAAACGTATAATATATATATTCGTTAATTTTCCTCATTTAAAAAGTTTATTATATATTTGTTATATTATATAATTAATTTAAATTTAAAAAAACTAATATTTCTATAAAATTTAATATATTAAGAATTAACGAGAATAACGAATATAATAAGTAAATAATATTATTAATAGTTTTAATTAATATTACGTAAATATATATATTTATCGCATTTTAAAACCGTAACGTTACGTTTTAATTAAAGTTATTTAAATTTCGTTTTTTACTTTTTAACTTAATATTACGATTAATTTTTAATTTATTATTATTATTATTATTAAGTATGTACTGTTTATTTTTAGTATACGATTTTTTAATTTTAATAAAGATTATTATTTTAGATTTAATTTCCGATATATTATTTAAAGCGTTAAATTATATATTATTATATTTTAATAATTCCGGCGAATCCGGTAAAGATATAAAAGTAAACGAATTATACGAATATAAATACAGTAATAAAAATACGGTTCGTAAATTAAAAATATTATGAAATAATACGTCTTATATTAATGTTATAAATAACGGAAATAAACCAAATTTTTATTTAAAATCGTTTAATATGTCGTAAGTTACGTATATAATTATAAAAATTATTATAATTAAAGTTATAACTTTAAATTATAAAAGTATATACATTACGTATTAGGTTAATATTTAAATTAATAGGTTTATTATTAAATTATTAGTTAATAATTTAAATCGGGCGGTTATATATAATATATTTTAATTAAAATCTATTATAATCTACGGTAATTTTTAATTTTTTCCGAAATTTATCAAATTTATAACGTAATAATAATCCGTAATTTATATAAATCGGTTCGTAATATAAAGATATACTGTTTTTATTTTCGATTAGACGAATTTTATCGTTTATAAAAGTTTTTCGTATTTTTTATAAAATAATAAGTACGGCTTTTTATAAATTAAATATAGCGTAAATAAAAAACGGTTTTTAAAACGTTTTAATATTATTATTTATTAAGTCCGCAAATTATTTTAAATAATTCGCTTACGTTTTAAATTAAATAAAGATTTTAAGTTTCGTTTAATTTTTTAGGGAATATATTAAATAAAAACCGTTTAAATTTAATTAAAATAAAATTTATTTTATTTTTTTATTATTAAACGGAAATAACTATGTAAAAAATAATTTGTTTACCCGTTATTTATACCAAGATTATAGTATTTTTTAAATAATCTTTTTTAACGAATTAATTTTTAGCGGTTTTTATGTAAATATTTTTAAATTTAAAAATTCCGATAAATAAATAAAATTAAGTATATATGAATTATAATAAAATCTAACCAGGATAAATTATTAAGATCTTTTTTTAATATAACGGCTTCGTTTTTTTAAATATATTAAAATCGCCTTATATATATATTTGCCGTTAAATAACGTATATTATTAAGACCGTATTTTTATCCGTTTCCGTAAATTAATATTAAACTATTTCGGAAATTTACGGATAATATAAGTAATATTTTAACTAATTAAAAAATAAAAATAAAATTCGATAATTATCTCATTTTAATCGAAGTTATCCGTAATAAATTACGTATCGTTTTTATTATTATTCGAATTTATTATATCGATTTTTATAACGACCTTTATATTTTTATAAGTAATACGGTTTTTAACTTATTAGGCCTAGGTTTTTTTCGTTATTTTAATCTTTTTTATAATAAATAACTTAATTCTATATTTATCGAACGTTTAGTAAGGTATAAATTATATAATTTATTTATATCTAATTATATTTAATTATTTATAATTACTGACCGTTTAATTAAATTATTATTATAAACTTTTCATAAAAAAGGTTTTCGATATTTTTTAATATATTTTTTAATTAATATCCGGCATATTTAAATTTAATTTAAAAATAACGGTAAATATAATAATACCGATAGGATTATTAGGTTTTTTTTTAATTTATTATGTATATAAACTTAATTACCGTAAAGCAATTTTAAATTATAAAACTTAATAATTATTTTTATAATTTTCGATAAATACCCCCGGCCTTTTAATATTCTAAATAAGTAATTACCTATATTTATAATTTTCGGTTTATTATTAATATAAATAATATTTTTAATCATAATACGTAAATTATTAAATTAAGTTTTAAAGTTATTATTTTATAATTTGGAGATATTTATTATTAAGAAATTTAAATACGTTTAATTTTAACGTTAACCTTTAAATATAAGCAAAATAATAATATCGATTTCGGGCCGATTAATATTAAAACGCCGGATTTTTATTTTATAGCTATATTTAATAAAACCGCCAACTTAACGAAAACTGTTATATTCTGTAATTTCTTTCTTTATAATATTATTAATAATTACTATATATATAAATTAACATATTTAAAAATAAATAAATAAAACGCAGGTTACCAATATTAATATATTTAAGCCGGAAACTTTTCTATTCCGATAATAAATATACTTCGTCGATAACAATTAAACTATATTATCGTTCGAAAACGGGATTTAAAAGAATAATCTAGAATTTATCGTTCGATATTTATTTAAAATTAAACATAATATAACTATATTATCCGATAACTATATAATTAACCATTTTTAAATTAAATTTTTTCGTATCCGTAAATATTAAAATAAAAACAAAACATAAAATTGTTAATATAAAAACTTATTATTTTTCCGCCAGCTTAATTAATAATACGACCTGAATAATAATTAAATAGGTTATTAAAAAAAACTTAAATAATTAAGGATTGTTTAAAATTTTTCTTAATAACGAAAAAAATATTAAATTTTTCGAAAACCAGATTATATACCGTATCGACTTATTTTTTTTACGGAATACGGCTTTACCCGCTAAGTATAACGTTTAATATAAGGCGAATAAATTAACGGCGTAAAGTTTCTATTAAAATATCGGCCGTATATATAACGTTAATATATAAATTAATTACGTTTATATCGGTAAAAAACCGGTAAAGCTATTAAATAAAAATAAAAGCTTTATTTTAAAAAATTAAGTGCTTAAAGGTATATAATATTTATCTTAAATTTTTAAATATATTACTTATATTTAGCTAAGAAAAAAAAAACTATATTTCGAGATTTATTATAAGCGATTTTAAGTTTTATATATTATTATTTTGGCCCGTAATATTATGTTATCGTAATGTTACCCCGGAGGAGGGGGGTAAAAGATTATAATATATAGAAGACGAGATTTTCGGTTATTTTTTCTAGCTTATAATATTAGTTACGTTTTAATTAAAATTAAATATATATAAGGAAATAAAAATTTTAATTTTATATCAACTTTTCGTAATTATAAAATAAGTAACGTTAATTTAAAGCTATATTTAAAAAATTCGGTGTAATAATTTTTAAAGATTTATATAAAACTGCCGAAAATAAGCTTAAAAAGTTATAACTTTTTATCAGGCCTTATTTTAAAGGTTTTATTATTTTTGTAAGTAAGTTTTTTAAAAAAGGTTTAGTTAATATATTAAACCCTTAATAGATACTTCGTAATTAAAAGCTCTAACAGTAATTACGGCTGCTGCGTCGCAGGCGCAGCCATAACCTCCAAAATGGGGTCCTGATCACGATGAGGCAACTAGCTACCTAATTGTCGCCGACATGGTGGCGGGGCCGAAACTCCAATTGGTTAGCTTCTTCAAGCTAGCACCACTTAAAGAAACGTTACCTTATTAAAATCAGGCCCTATTTTTAAGGTTGTGGCTGCGCCTACGGCATAGCTGTAGCTAGGGCTTATATTTTAAGTACTAACTTATAAAAGACCTATAAACATAACAAAACCTTAAAAATTCGGCTTAATAGTAAATTATATTTTTTAACGTTAGTTAAAGTATTATTATTTAAATTTTTTAAATAAAATAATAATAATAAATAATTAAAATATAAAATGAAAATTTTCGATTAATATATACTTTTTAACCGTAACGCCCTTATAGCTATAATAATATAATTATTACGTACGTTATTTTATTATAAACTTTTTAAAGGTAATTTAATATAAAAAAACCCGTATAATTTCTTTTTACCCATACGAATTATAGTTATTATATCGTAACAAAAAGGATATTCCGGTTAATTAAATTCGAAACTTTTTTATAATTATAACGTAATAATTATAACTCGTACGGCCGGAAATATTAATATACGGCTTTCTTCTACATAAAATATACCTAGGATACCCGGTATATAATAATGCGATAGATAATTATATTGTCGTAACTATAAAAACGTTACAGTTACTTATTTTTTAAACTTAAATTTAATCGTAATAATTATATTTTCTATTTTAAAAAATTAAAAAAATTTCTGTATATATATTAACTTATACTCGACGCGTTTATAAAGTTTTATACTTTTCGGGTGTAAATTAGCTACGTAACAACTTTTTCTATGTAAATTTTTAAATCTTTTAAAAAAATTAAAAGAAAATTAATAATTTTATTAAGGAAATACCAAACGAGCTCGTTTTTCTACCACTTACACTTAGGCCTCGCTTGCTTAATATAGGAATACGCATTTTAATTAGCTGAAAAAAAAAAAGTAGTACATAAGTTATAAGCGAGCAAGGCCTGAGTTAGCTGAGGCAAAAGAAACGGTAGCCTAAGCTGGATTTAAACCAGCTATCTTTTTACCTCAGCTAGCTCAGGCCTCCCTGGCTCGTTTTCCCAATTTCTTCAAAGTTACTCAAGTACCGCTCCATAACGCTAAATGTTAACCAATCATATCCCAAATTCCCTTATCGAACCAGTAAAGCCTAAGTTTAAGTTATAAAAAAAAGGTTCGTTTTCGGTAATTACTTTAATTTTTTTTAAAATCGATAATAATTTAATAATAATATATTTTTATAAAGTTATATATATACGATTATGTTAATTATAGCTTATTATTAATATTATTTTAATTTTAATTAAAATGTATTTATTACTTTAAATTTTATAGGTTAATAAATTAGAGCTTAAACTAGTTATATTATTATCCTTTGTTTGAAAATATAATAAATCCGAATTTTTCTAATTTTATCGTACGAATTTAAAAAATATAAGATATTCGTAAATATACGTTAATATTCTAGCGAAATTAATAAACGGATATAATATTCGAAAGTTTTATTCGTAATTAGGTTTTTTATAATAATAATAATTAAACTTTTAATGTAACCGCTTAAATTAACCGTTTAATTAACATATTAAAAAAACGAATATGCGAAAAGTTATTAATATACGAAAATTAGTAAAAGATTTATAATTCCTATTAATTAAAACCCTATTATACGTAAATATTATGATATATTATAGGAAAAATTTGTAATTTTAATAAAAAAGCTTAAATTCCGTTATTTATCGCAGGAATTATTATTCGAAATTAAACTAATTTATATTATTTTAAATAAAGATTAACGTTTTATAAAAACGTTTATTTTTAATTAATTTAAATTTTAAATTAAATAATGATATACTTAAAAAAGTATTAATTATAAAATAGAAAGCGGAAAACGAAACGTCTTCGAAATAATACTAATCCGGATATTTTTATATATCTTTTTTTTATACTTTTAATTACTATAATTAAGATAATTTCCAAAATTAACGGTAATTATTTACCTTATTTATTAAGTAAGTTTTTATTATTTTCGAATTTATTACGAGATAATAGTAATATATTAAAAAGGTTAAGTTTTTATAAAAGTTATATTACGTTAAATAAAGATATAAATTAGTTAATCGAAAGATTAAAATAACCGTATTAATCTTTTTATGTAAGGTCGTTCAATTCAAGTCGTATTATATAAGCTAAACCAAAAATACGAAGTAATTATATTAATAATTAATACGGTAATTATTAATAATTTTTATGGTAATAATAAATTATACCTTGGTCGCGAAAAACCTTATCCCGAAACCAATTATTACGTAATGCCGATAAATTTCGACCTTAATAAACTTTATACCTTTTAAATAATTTTGTAAAGAAAATTTTAAATAACAACTTAAAAAATATTAAGCTTTTCGTAGTAAACCTTAAGTTCGTATAAAATAATTACTTTATAACTTTTCTTTGGTTTTACGATTAAAAGTATTAAAGATTAATAAAAAAAAAGTTAAGAACTTTAAATTAATTACCTTTTTTAATTTCGATTAATTTTAAAGCTTTTTAAATTCCTATTAATTAAAATAACTAAAATATACCGGCTAAGTTCGAATATAAAGTCCTAATATTCCGTATTTCCGGAATTTTAACGGAAACGGTTTTAATTACGTTATTCGATTTAAATAAAATAATCGGCCGAATAAAATATATCGATATCTTTATTAATATTAATAACCTCTCCGAAAAAAATTAAATTTTGTTTTTAATTTTTAAATATAATTTAATTTAAAACGGTAAAAATAATCGATTTTTACGTAAACTTATATTAAAAAACATCCGGCTTATAAAAAAATTACTGGCGAAACTAGAGGATAACGATAACGGGCTTGAAAATATCGAAGTTTAATTTTTAAGTCGATAAAAAAAAATTACAAACGATAATTTATCCGGCTCCTCCGGATTGCGAAAACCGTCTAGAATTCCGTTAAAAATGGTCGTTAATAAAGGCTTACATAACTGGGCAGTCTGTAAAAAGGTTAGGGTTTAGTAAAACTTAACAACCGATAGCACAATCTATTAATTTGTTTAATTTAGTTCTACAGTTACGTCTTCTCTAGGGAAAATTAATCTTTTTATAATAATATAATTTTAATTAAAATAATTAATATTTTAAAGTTAAATATAATAACTTTAATATTTAAAATTACGTTTATAATATAATGCTTTAATACGATATTATTATACGAAATATTAATATTACTTTTATTTATTATTATAACCGTATTTTTATAAATAAGATTAAAAGAATTTATGTTTTATTTAATTAATATTATAAAATAAAATAGTTTTATAAAACGTTATAATAATATCTAGTATTACTTAATATTTCTTATTAATTTATAATTAATATTAACCGGATTATATTACTTAATTTTACTAATATATTTTATAAACGTAATAAATAAAAGTTCTCCGGTTTTTTAATATTAAAACGTATACCGTATAATAAATAGTTTTCGATTTCGTTAAATATAATTAATAAAAACGAAGGTACTATCGATAGTATTTACACCGTTTATTAAAAGTTGTTTTAAGAAATATAGAGATTTTAAAAAAAAAATTATCGGTTATTAAAACGTTTTCATTTTATTTTTAGAATTTTTTAAATTATATTCGGAAAATATAGGTTAATTAAACTGAAATAAGTAATTGATATAATAAAAAACGATAATTTCTTTTTATTCCTGCTTTATTTTATAACGTATTATATAAGCGAATGGTTTAAATAAGCAAGTCGCTTATTTTTTATGCTATTTTAATTACGTAAATTTAATTGTTTATTTTTTTATATTAATAATATAATACGGCTTATAAAAAATAATGATATATTTAGCTATTTAAGATATGAAAAAACCCCGAAATTTAGTTATAAACGGTTTAATAAAATATATAATATTTCCGAATTTACTTTAAGAAACTGATACAACGGTAAAGCTTGCCGAGCCGATATTGTTTTTAATTTGCGAAAATTAATGCTAACCGAAAAAAAATTATTTATCGAACAGATTCTTAATTTAAATATATACGCATTTTTTATCCGGTTTTAATATATTAAAAATATAACGAATTTACTATTTACTTAATACGTTACGATACGTATTAGAATTAATTAAACGTTTAATTTTATTAAATACTAAGAAAAATTTAAAATATATTTAAATCGAAAAATAAGTTAATAAATAGTTTTATACGAAAATTTAAAAATATTTCGTAAATAATTTAAATTTATTTAAGTTGTAATCGTAAGGTACGGTATTACGAAAAAAGACATTTATAACTTCGATAGGATAAACTTTTTAATAAATCTTTTAATAGTAATAAATATAGTAATTGTAAATACCGAAAAACGTAAAAAATTTAAATAAACGTAATAAATTTTTTATTATTATTATAATTATCGGCAATTAGTACTTTTAAGTACCTACGGCTAGTGTATTCAGACCGCAGCTGCTACTTAGGATAGCCTTTATTTAGGAATTATCCTTTATATAGCTAACGTATATATAAGGGCGATTACCCCTAGATTTTTTTAGCTTTTCCTAAAATAACTATGCGTTATTTCGCTAGATTCCTACATTTAATTATTATAATTATTAATATAGTAATATTTTTTAAGTAATTAGTAACCGTAATATATTAAACGAAATAATTATTTATAAATTAAGTTAATAAAAAAGGTACGAAACTTAAAAAAGAGTTGCTTAATTAACTTAAAAAAAGGTTAACGATAGTAAACGAATAGCAAAAACGTATTTTAAGATAGTTCTTTATAATCGAACAAAATAGCTTACCCGATAAAGCCTTTATTTTTATACGGAATAAGAAGTATATATATAACGACCTATTTTTTTCTCCTTTTAATAAAGAAAACACCTAAAACGAAGAATTTTACAGTAAAAGGAAAAAATAAGAGCTTATAATAAATATAACAGCAGGAAAAAAACCCGCTTTCGAGATTTCTTTAAAAGAAACCTTATTACCTTAATAATGATAGTTAAAAGACCGATATAAAACCCTTATATAGAAATAATAACCTTAATTAAAATTAAATAAGCTTTATACGTTTTTAAGTATTAAGTTAAATAAGATTAAAGAGGACGTTAAGGTATGGAAATAAAGATAGAAATTAGTTAAAAATAAAATTAAAAATTTAAAGTTTTAATAAAAGAAAAGTAATAATATAATAAAGCGAATAAATAATATTATAAAGCGATTATTAAATATACCTTAATTCGAAAACGTACCTTAATAAGGAGCGCTTTAATTAAAAGTAATACGAAATTTACGAAATATAAATATTCGTAAAAAAGTTTTACGAAACGTTTAAAAGACAGGAAATTTATAAAAAGCTTTATTACCGTTAAAAGCGACGTAGAAAAGATCAACCCTTTAAAAAAAAGGCGAAACGAAGCCGTGAAGGTAGTTTACCAAAAAGCTTAATCCTTTAAAAAGGGAGAAGAGCGAAGAAAAGAAAAAGTTACGTAAAAAGAGTATGGTACGTAGGGACCCCGGCGATTTAGATAGGTTATTTTTAGATTTATTTAAAGGTTTCCGAAGATGAAGAAGTTATCGTAATAGTTCCCTTAGTATTTTTAGCAGCTTTTTAAGTTTTAATAGTTTAAATAGTTTTAACGAATTAGGCGTTCGCTTAAAAAAAGAAAAAAAGATTTTAAGAAATTTAATAATGCAAGGTCGTTAGGTTCAAGCCGTATTATCCAGGCTAAGCTAAAGATACGAAATAATTACACTAATAATTAATACGATAAATATTTTACCTAGTATTTTCGAATACGGCAATTATTGATAATTTTTACAGTAATAATAAATTATACGTTTCGGTTACAAAAAGCCTTATTTCGAAGCCGATTGTATAATACCGATAAGTTTCGACCTTAATAAACCTTATGCCCTTTGGCTGGTTCGGCAGGGGGAATTTCCTAGAATGCAAATAATAACTTAGGAGATGTTAAGCTTTTCGCGGTAAACCTTAAGTCCATATAAAATGGCTGCTTTACGACCTTTTTCCAGTCCCACGACTAAAAGTGTCAGATGTCAGCCAGGAAAAAGGGCTAGGAATTCCAGATCAGCCACCTTTAACCTCGATCGATTTTACGACTTTTCGAATCCCTATCAATTAAAACAGCTGAAACATGCCGGGCAATTCCTACTATAAGATACCGGTGCTCCGTAACTGTAAAGTCTTTACGGAGGACGTTTAAGAAATTTAATAATAAAGATATAAAGTTACGTTAAAAACGTTTGAATTTTTCGCTAGATAAGGAAAATTACTTAGCAAACTAGGTTAATTAAAAACTTTAAAATAACGTTTTAATTTTTACTTTTAAAGAGATTAATTATAAGGACGGATTAAAATTGAAATAATTTAATTAATTACGTTTTACGAAAGTTATTATTAAGATATATAAAAAGGCACCTTTAAAGTTAATTAAAAGTATTAAAAAAAGAACGAAAATATTAAGGACTTTTAGGAAAATTTACGTAATTACAGGTAAGGTTAGGTAAAGGTCCTTTTAAAAAAAGCTTAGTAAAATTATATATAACCGAAAAGATCTCGTATAATTTATTACGAAAATTTAAAAGTTATTATAAAAGGTTAAAGGCTATAATATAAAACTCGGATTAAAAGAATAAATTATTATATTCCTTATTACCGTAAAGGATTACGTTAGTAATTAGTATAAGATGATTTAATTAATATTTAAGTAAACCAGTTATTTTTTTTTAGCAGTTAATCGATAACTTTAATAACGAATTTTATAACTGTATTAATAAGAAAAAGAACCGAAAGTTTTATAACGTTTAAAAAGGTAAGGGAAAAGGTAATAATAATAATAATAATTCCCGAAATAACAGGCTCGTATATAATAAAAACGGAAAGTTACTTGGCTTTAACTATGATAAATACGGGTACCTAACGAAAGATTGCTTTAAACCGTAAAAAGAGAAAAACGGCAAAGAAAAAAAAGAAATCGTAGTTAACGTTAAGGTAATAATGGACAGAATAATTAAAATAATAGTTTTCATAACGTTTATAACGGTAATAAAAATAAAGAGTAATTTATTTTTAACGGTTTAAAGGATTTGTATTAATTAAACGGAAAAACTTTTAGCGTTTAAGTTAAAGAATGATAGCTTAAGGACCTTATATAATAATACGATAAGATAATTTAAAAGAAAACCTAGGGAGTTTTAATAGCTGAATGTTATAAAGCTTAGGTAGCTAATTACTTTAAGTTATAAATAGGCGAACGCTTTAAAGGAATTAGTATAAGAAACGTTATATTTTTATATATTTATTTCATTTATAAAAACGATTTAAATAAATTATTTTAAGATTTAAAAACAAACGTTAACATTACGAATAATATTAGGGATTTTAAAAAAATATTATAATAAATATTAAGTTTAAGAGAATTTAAATTATAACAGGTAAAGAACTTATAGTTAGTATTTTTATTAACATTATTAAGTAACTTTTAAAATAGTTATTTAAAAAGAAAAACGAAATTATAATTAAGTATACGTTATATATTAATAATTTCTAATTAAGGGAATTTTTCGAAGAAATATTTTATAAAAAAGAAAGTTATTTAAATTATAACGTTTTAATAGACACCGATAGGATTTAATTATTAACGATTAACGTTTTTTGGAAAAAGTTTTTCTTATAATTTTACGAGATCTCCCTAGAGAAGACGTAACCGTAGAACTAAATTAAACAAATAGATAAATTATGCTATCGATTACTAAGCTTTATCACACCCTAACCTTTTTATAAACTGCCTAGTTATGCCCTTATTAACGACTATTTTTAACGGAATTCTAGACAGTTTTCGTAATCCGGAACAGCCGGATAAATTATCGTTCGTAATTTTCTAGCTTATATCGATTTAAAAGTTAAATTTCGACGTTTTTAAGCTTGTTATCGTTATTTTCCAGTTTTGCCAGTAATTTTTTTATAAGTCGGATATTTTTTGGTATAAATTTGCCCAAAAATCGATTATTTTTACCGTTTTAAATTAAATCGTATCCGAAAATTAAAAACAAAATCCAATTTTTTTCGGAAGAATTATTAATATCGATAAAAATATTAATATATTTTATTCGGCCGATTATTTTATTTATATCGGGTAATTTAATTAAAACCGTTTCCGTCGAGATTCCGGAGGTACGGAATATTAGGACTTTATATTCGGATTTAACCGGTATATTTTAATTATTTTAATTAATAAAAGTTTAAAAAGGTACTTTAAAATTAATTAAGATTAAAGAAAATAGCTAATATGGAATTTTTAACCTTTTTTCCTAGTTAATATTTAATACTTTTAATCGTAAGACTGGCGAAAAGTTATAAAGCAGCCATTTTATACGGACTTAAAGTTTACCGCGAAAAGCTTAACATTTCTTAAGTTATTATCTGAAATTTCCATTATTAAACCGTAAAGAGCGTAAGGTTTATTAAAATTAAAACTTGTTAGTATTACGTAACAGTCGGTTTCGGAATAAGGTTTTTTACGACCGAAATATAATTTATCGTTACTGTAAAAACCATTAATAATTACTATGTTCGAAAATATTAGGTAAAGTATTTATCGTATTAATTATTAGTATAATTACTTTGTATCTTTAGCTCAGCCTAGATAATACGGCTTAAACCTAATAACCTTGCATAATTTTACGAGAAATCGGAATTTATTATTAAAGCCTTAACTTTAATAAACGATAAAAATTATTAATAACGATACGTATTAAAGGATATATCCGATAAGAAAAACGGCGATAAATTAATAAATATCTTAAAACGCGTACTTTTAAACGTTTTTAAAAACGGGAAAGTTTTAATAACGGACAAAATTATACAGGAAATTATTTTTTAATACCGTTATTTTTATTACCTTAATATCGAACGATTAATATAAATAATTAAAAGGTTTATAGGGATAAACTTAAATCTTAACAATAAAAAAAATATCCTTTATACGGTATATAACGAAAAGAAAAAACGAAAAATATTATTTATAAGTTTTTAAAAATAAGAGAAATATATAAAAAATTTATTTAATATAATATAAAGTTGATTAAATTAATTAATATTAAAAATAAAAGTTACTTTAATTTTATTATAAATAACTTATCGCCTTATAAAATGCATTATTTATTTAAAAATAAAAATAAGGTTTAATAAAATTTATATACGTATATTACGTAAATTATAAAACGTTTAAAAACGTTATTATTAAGCGAAAAAGGCAAACGTAAAAAAAACAGATTTTACGTTTTAATAGTAATAGGAAATTCGGTATAATAATAATTAAAAGTTTTTACGTTATTAAAAATATCGAATTAATAATTCTTAACGTATATAATTAATATTAAAACGGAATTATAAAACGAAAAATATAGTTTTTGTAAAATAAAGCGTATATAACTTTTATATAAATAAAAATCTTTATATATTTTTAAAACATCGTAATAAAGATAATAACGTATATTATTAATAAAATAAACTAATTTACGGTAAAAAATATAATATTAATCGAATATTTCGACAACGTAATTAAACCGAATAAATGATATAAACTTAATAACAGTTATTTCTAAATTCTTACTAATAGGTAAATAATTTTAATTAATTAAAATTATCGGATTAAATTAAAAAAGTTAATAGCCTGTAAAGTAAAAGAAATGTTAATAAGATATTAAAGAATATATAATTATAAGGTATAATTAATAAAAGGCGCTAAATTATTTATAATATTATATATTATTATTAACGAAAACCTAGAAAAATTAGGTAAACCTTTTAACTTTAAAGATATTATCCGATTATTTTTATAGCCCGGATAGAAACGTTTAAAATACCGTTAAAAATAAAACGTAAAAATAAAAAATAAAAAGAATAACGTAATTTTAAAAAATAATACGAATTAAAAAACTAAATAGGTTAAACGCAAAAGAAAACGCCCGAAAAAAAATACTCCTTAGGTTATATATCCTAGAGAGTTTAAAGAAAGCCTTAAAATTAATTTAAAAGTGAAAATTAATTTTAACTTAAAAAGGTAACGGTAAAAGTAATCTATATATTTTCTATTTTAATTTATTAACGTTAACTAACGATAAAAACCGTTTTAATAGGTTTAAAAACGTTAATTCGGTAATTCGGAACGTTTATAAATATAAACAGGTAATTAATATATTAAATATTAATATTTATAAGTTATTTATTATTATAAATCACGGTTTATTTTTAAAGGAAATTAAAAAAAAATTAAATTAAAAAATATAACTTAAGGTTATTTTTATAAAGATTAAAAAACCTTTTCGTACGGAACTTTTAAATTTACGCTTTTTAATGAAATTGCTTAAAGGCATTTTATTAATACTAAATAAATATTAAAAAAAAAATACGATTATAAAAAAGTTAGATATATATAAAGTACGTATTTACGTAAAAGGATTTATATAGTAAAAAAAATTAATTATAACAAAACCGTAATAAATACCGTAAAAGTAATATATTAAAAGATTTTATTAACGTTAACCGCTTTTTTAAGGTAATATATATTTTTGATAAATTTTATTATTACGGATTTAAACGGTAAATTAAAAGACAACATTTATATCAAATAATTTCCGAGAGTAAAAAAATATTTTAATACGTATTTAAAGGATAAGAAAATATTTAAATTTTTTCTTAAAAAAGTTATGAAATTAATGAACTAATTATACGGCTTAAAATAGGTCGGAGTTGCTTTATAAAAAAAAAATGTTTATAAAATATAGTTTTTATCCATTAACCTCGGAGGATGCGATATATTATAATCTCAAGATAAGAAACGTTATCGTTTTATACGTAAATAACTTTTTGTTTTTCGATTTTAATAAATAGCGTTTTAAGGATAGTTTAGTTAAAGATTTAGGTAATACGGATTAATACTTAAGTATACGAATTATCCGTTTTTTATTAACGGAAGATATTAAGTTAAATTAATAATAATATATTAAGAAGTTATTAAAGTTAGTTAGCTTAAACGAGATAAAAAAAAAGTCTATATTATTTGTTAAGGATTACTTAAAGTATGTTATAAAATATAACGGCGTAATTAGAAAAAAAAATATTTAAATATGTAAATTTGGAAAGGAAATTTAATTTTTCGAATTATATTAGCAGATTAAATACGGCGTTTATAACGTTAACATAGGTAAGGTTTATAAGTAACCCGTTATTTAAATATTAGAAATAATAAATACGAATCTTATAAAGAATTATATATTAATATAGTTTTCGATAGATTATATATTTTTTATAGGTAAAGTAATTATTTTATAGATTTCGAAGTTACAAAATATTATTATTAAATATATTACGGAAATAAAATACGGAAAAGCAGAAAAAATAGTTATAAAAATAACTAAAATTAATTTTTTTAATAAAATTAAAGCTTATATTTAAATGATTTATTCTTATTTTAAAAGATAATATAGGTATATTTAAATAAGTGAAAGAAATATAAATAATATAAAAAAAAACGTTATATTCGAATTAAATATTATTACATACGTTAAAAAGTCCGAAAAAAATATTAACTTTTAATACGTAAAAAATAAAAATAATCCGGTTAACGGATTTATAAAGATATTTAATAAGGTAAATTTCGACAGGTTTATAATTAACTTAAGATTTAAGAAAATATAAAAAAAGTTAAAAAATATTTAAGAATTAATTAAAGCAATTAGTAAAAAAATAATTCCTTAAATTTCTTTTATACGGAAAGAAAAACGTTTCCTTATTAAAACTTGTTTTTCGACATTAAAAGTAACGATTACAGTATTTTTCTTATAATTACCCGAAAATATCCGTTTATTTATTAATTTTAACGTTTTAATTGCTTATTAAAAATTTTATTTATATATATTTATAACTTTTTACGTTAATTTTTACCTAAAGGCGTTAATATTTTATGTATAATTTACAGTTAATTAATATCTTTTAATTATCCGGAAAATCTTTTTTATTTAATAGTGTTTTATAAAGGGAGATTTTAAAAGCAACGATTTTTAATTATTTATTAATATTACGGTTAAAAAATAAATCCGATTTTGAAAGTTATAAAATCTTTAACGTAATAGGTTAAGGTATATTAATTTTTTTTATATTAACGCCTAGTTTAATTCGAATTGTTTCGGAAAAAGTGAGCTTTATATTCCGAGGTAGCTGCGAAAAAACGGTAAAACGAAAAAGCCGGGTTTTTAATATAACGGTTAATTACGCAGCCTTATTTTAAATAAAAATGACAAAAACAAAAGTTTAAATCTTATATAGATTAAAAATTTTAATAACTTTTTAATGGATTTTTTTAAAGTTTTAAATTTAATTTTAAAAAGTACGTAAATAAGATTATCTAACGTAAAAGGGCGTATCGGTAATTGGTACTTTTAGGTACCCGCGGCTAGTGCGTTTAGGCTGTAGATGCTGCTTAGGATAGCCTTTGTCCAGGAACCATCCTTTGTACAGTTAAACGTATATGTAAGGGCGATTACCCTTAGACTTTTTCAGTTTTTCCTAGAATAACTATGCGCTATTTTGCCAGATTCCTATATTTGATCCCTATAACTGCTAACAAGACTTAATAATAGATATTTCCGAATCCTTAGTAGTAGATATATAATTTTAATTAATAAATATTATCAGACTAAATTAAAAAAATTAATAACTTATAAAGTAAAAGAAATATTATTAAGTTATTAAAAGATATATAATTATAAGATAAAACTGTTAAAGGGCGGTAAATTACTAATAATACTATATATTATTATTTACGAAAACTTAAAAAAACTAAATAAACATTTTAACCTTAAAAACATTATTCGATCACTTTTATAGCCCATATAAAAATATTTAAAATACGGTTAAAAATAAGGCGTAAAAATTAAAAAATAAAAATCATAACGTTATTTTAAAAAAACGATACGAATTAAAAATTTAAACGGGTTAAACGTAAAAAGGGATGTCCGAAAAAAATTATCCTTAAGTTATATAGCTTAAAAGCATTAAATAAAGTTAACTTTAACTTAAAAGGACAAAAGCGAAGGTAATTTATATATTTTCTATTTTACTTCATTAACGTTAAATAATAATAAAAACTGTTTTAATAATTTTAAAAATGTTAATTAAACTATTTTAAACGCTGATAAATATAAATAGGTAATTAATATGTTAAATATTAATACCTATAAATTATTTATTATTATGAATGACGGCCTATCTTTAGAAAAGTTATAAAAAACTTAAAATAAAAAAGTTAATTTAAAATTATGTTTATAAAAATTAAAGAAAACCTTTTACGCAAAAGTTTTAAATTTACGTTTTTTTAGCAAAGTTATTTAAAAGTATTTTATTAATACTTAATAAATATTAAGAAAAACATACGTCTATTAAAAAGTTAAATAAATATAAGGTATATTTTTATATAAAAGGATTTATATAACGAAAAAAAATAAATTATAATAAAACCGTAATAAGTACCATAAAGGTAATATATTAAAAAATCTTAATAATGTTAACCGTCTTTTAATGGTAGTATATATTATAAATAAACATTATTATTACGTACTTAAACGGGAAATTAAAGAAAAATGTTTATATAAAATAATTTTTAATATTAAAGGAATATTTTAATACATATCTACAAAATAAGGAAATATATAAGTTCTCCTTTGAATAAGTTAATAAGTTAATAAACCGGAATTACTTAATAGGAAAAAGTAAAAGAATTATTTACGAAATAAAGTTTTTATCCGTTAATTTCGGATAACGCGATATATTATAATCCTAAAATATAAGTTCTTATCGTTTTATACGTAAATAACATTGTACTTTTCGGCCTTAACAAGTAATATTTTAAAAATATCGTTAAAAAATTACTAAAAACGTTTTAATTAAAAACTTAGGTAATATAAATTAATACTTTAAGGTACGAATTATTTCTTTTTTACTAATAAAAAATATTAAATTAAATTAATAACGATATATTGAAAAATTATTAAAATTAATTAACTTAATCGAAATTCTTTTTTATTATTCTTTAAGGATTACTTAAAGTACGGTATAAAACATAACGGCATAAGTAGCAAAAAAAAAACATTTAAATATATAAACTTAATAAAAAAAAATTAATTTCTTAAATTGTATTAACAAATTAAATATAACGTTTATACCGTTAACTTAAATGAAATTTATAAATAACCCGTTACTTAAATATTAGAAATCTATTAAAAATATATTAAATATATCTTTTCGGTACCGGAAATTATAAAAGAATTACTTCTATTATAAGCATAATAACTTAAGATTATTCGAAATAATAAATATAAACTTTACAAATAACTATAAATCAATAAAACATATAATAACATATTTATTCGCTATAATTAAAACGCCTATTTCATAAATTTCGAAACTATAAAATATTATCACTAAATATACTACTAAAGTAAAATACGTTAAAATAAAAATCATAACTATAAAAACAACTAAAATCAAATATTTCTTAACAAAACTAAAACTCATACTTAAAAATCCCATTCCTATTTTAAAAACAATACAAATATACTTAAATAAATAAAGAAAAACACAAATAATACGAAAAAAACGGTATATTCGAATTAAATATTACTACGTACGTTAAAATATCCGAAAAAAAAATATTAACTTCTAATACGTAAAAAATAAAAACAATCTTACTAACGGACTTACAAAACTACTTAATAAAACAAACTTCGAACGATTTATAACTAACTTAAAACTTAAAAAAATACAAAAAGAATTAGAAAATATTTAAGATTTAATTAAAATAACTGGCAAAAAAATAATCCCGCTAAACTCTCTTTATACAAAAAAAGAAAAAAAAAACCTTCCCCTATTAGAACCTATTCTTTACTATTAAAAATAATAACCCTAACATTCTTCTTATAATTACCCGAAAACATCCACTTATTTATTAATTTCAAAATTTTAACCGCTTATAAAATCACT
Source organism: Monosporascus sp. CRB-8-3 (assembly GCA_004155055.1). Classification (NCBI taxonomy): domain Eukaryota; kingdom Fungi; phylum Ascomycota; class Sordariomycetes; order Xylariales; genus Monosporascus; species Monosporascus sp. CRB-8-3. Next base: position 43,313 of record QJNZ01000395.1, read on the forward strand.
TATTTATATATACCTATAACTCATTACGTTAATTTTTACTAAAAAACGCTAACATTTTATATATAACTTACAACTAATTAATATCTCTTAACTAATCGGGAAAAAACTTTACTTAATAATCTTTTACAAAAAAAAACCTAAAAAATAATAATTTCAATTACGTACTAATATTACCGTTAAAAAAATAAATCCGATTTTTAAAACTATAAAACCTTTAACGTAATAAACTGGTATATATAAAACGTTTTCCAATATTAACGCCCAGCCGGGTCCGAAATATTTCGGAAAAAATAAGCCCCATATTCTAAGACAACTACGAAAAAACGGTGAAACGAAAAAGCCGGTTTTTTAATACAACGATTAATTACGCAGCCCTACTTTAAATAAAAATAACAAAAATAAAAATTTAAATCCTATATAAACTAAAAATTTTAAATCTAATTTTAAAAAAATTACGTAAATAAAGTTACTTAACGCAAAAAGGCGTATCGGTAATTAATACTTTTAAATACCTATAACTAATATATTTAAGTCGCAACTATTACTTAAAATAGCCTTTATCTAGAAACTATCCTTTATACAGCTAAACGTATATATAAAGGCAATTACCCCTAAACTTTTTTCAATCTTTCCTAGAATAACCATACGCTATTCGCCAGATTCCTACATTTAATCACCATAACTGCTGATAATAATAATATAAATTATTAACTTTTAAAATTAAGCCTTATTTTTATATATTATTTTTACCGAGAAATTCTTTTTTTCGCTAGTTCGCCGATAACCTACTTTTATCTAATTAAAAAATTACTATAATTAAAAACGGCTAAACGATAAATAAACTAAGTTTAAACTTAATTAAATATTTCGATAAATATATTAAAACGTATATTAAAAATTCGAATTTTTTTTTTTATCTTCGACTGTTATAAAAGTTATTATTTAATTAAATTTGAAAATTATTATAAAATTAATAATGTTATTATATTTTATATATCCTTTTTATTAATTTTAACTTTTTAACGTATTTTATTTTTCCGTATTAAAACATATATATTCGTTATATATCGAAAGTTTTATATAATATTACGTTACTTATATTATTAAGAAAAATTTTATTACCGGTTTTTATAATACGTTTAAAGTTATTATAATAATTAGTAATATTAAATCCGGATTTATAAAAACGGGATTTATTTTATTCGATTTTAATTACGTTTTTTCCGAATTAAAAGTTTTAATTATATTTATACCGAGTATTTTTTAATTAACTTTTATAATTCCGTTATTTATTTATTTACGAAAATCTTTAAAAACATTATTAAAATAGTTTAACAGAAACGTTATTTATAAAGAAAAATTAGAAATTACTAGGGTAACTTGCTGATAAAGATACTTAAATCTGTTAATTTTTTAATAAAAAGTAACCTGATATTTTTGTACGAAATCGTTTTTTTAAAGGAAAACGGTTAATTTATAAAACGAAATACGTTTTTAATAATTGCCGAAAAACTAAAAATATACGTCTTTAAAAAAAAGAACGTTTATTATAAAAAAGCAAAGGTTCTTATAATTAAAAAAGAAAATAGTAAAAAATAATCGCAATTAATAAAGGCTAAAAGAAATTATTATAAAAGGGTTTAAACGAAGGAACGGAAATATAACGTGTATAATAAGCCCGGATATAATATATATATTTATAAAAAAGGTATAAAAAGGTTTAATAATAAAGAATTTAATTAATTTAAATTAATTTATTTGGTAATAGTTATTTTATTTTATTTTATTATTATAAAGCGTTAAAAATAAGCGATTCGTTGATATAAGTAACTTATTTATATAGTACGTTATATAAATAAATTTTTTATTTATATTTATACCTATTTATTAACCCGATAATATAGCTGTAATATATAAAATATACGTAATTTTAAAAGTAAATTATTAATTTTTAAATAAAATGTAGTAATTATATTAAAATTACAGAAGTTTTATTTTTTTAAACTTTTTATTTTTTTTTTATATAATATTTATATAATTACGTTATTTTAGTAGGAACTAGGTGTTTAATATAAATTATTTATAATAAAAATGTTTAACGTATACGGAAATACGAAAAACATCTTAATTAAATATCTTTTTTAGAAAATATAATTTATTAAATTTATAAAATATATATATTCCCGGTTAATTACTACTAAATTTAAAACTATTACGAATAATATAATTTTTAAAATAAAACCTTATTTTTATTTATTATATTTACCGGAAATTATTACTATTTTTATTAGTTCGCTAATAACTTATTTTTACGCCATTAAAAAATTACTAGAAGCGAAAATAGTTAGACGGTAAATAAATTACGATTAAAATAAATCCAACATTTTAATAAATATATTAAAACGCGTATTAAAAATTCAAAACGTTTTTTTATTTTCGATAGGTATAAAAATTATTACGAAATTAATAATATTATTATAATTTACATATTAATATATTTTTACTATTAATTATATTTTTTTAAAAGTATTATATTTTTTTTCTATTAAAACGTATTTATTTATTAAATATTAAAAACTTTATATAATTTTACGTTAATTATATTATTAAAAACCGATTTTATCGCTGGCTTTTACGACGTATTTAAAAATGTTATAATTACTAATAATATTAAATCCGGGTTCGTAATAATAAAGTTTATTTTATTCGATTTTAACCGTATTCTTTTCGAATTAAAATATTTAATTATATTTATACTAACCGTTTTATTATTTACTGTTATTAATTCTGTTACTTCTTTATTTGTAAAAACGTTTTAAAATATTATTAAAGTAATTTAACGAGGACGTTTTTTATAAAAAAAGATTAAAAATTACTAAGGTAGCTCGCTGATAAAAATAAATAAGTCGGTTAATCTTTAATAACAAATAACTTAATATTTTTATACGAAATCTGTTTTTTTAAGAAAAAAACCGTTATTTTTCGGAAACGAATTTCGTTCTTAATAAACGTCGAAAAATTAAAAATATACCCTTTTAAAAGAAAAAATAATGATTATAAGAAAGATATAAGTTTTTATATTTAAAAAAGGTAATAATATATACTTATAATAAATAAATTTTAATAACAATCGTTATAAAAAAATTAATCGAAAAAGCGAAAATATAATATTTAAATAAGCTCGGATATAATACGCGTATTTATAAAGAGGTTATAAAGACGTTTAAGAATAAAATTTTTAATTAGTTTAAATTAATTTATTACGTTATTATAAAGTGCTAATAAACGGTCCGTTTATTTATATAGTACGTTATAATAGGTTATTTTATTTTATTACTAATTAAATTATTCCGTTTAAGGTTTTATTGTTTTTAAAAGTATATATACTTAGATAATTATAAGTTTAATTAAATATTTTATTAATTAACTTAAATTTTATCTTTTAATTTTCGTAATATAAATAACTTATTTTTAAAATTTTAATATTATTTAAAGAATTTCGATAAATTATATATTTCGAAATATAGTAACTGTATTAATTAATAAATTTAATATAAAATAAATATATATAAATCGGTAGCCGATTTAAAAATTAATATATATTTATAGTTTAAAACTTAAAGTTTTATAACGATAATTCTTGGCCTAATAGCTCAGTGGTTTCGAGCCTGGGTGTTTTTTTCAATTGCAACAGGCTTAGGTACCTTGTTTCGGTTAATCTTAAGAGATAACTGGTTCAAATCCAGCTTGGGTTACCGTTCCTTTAGGTAACGCCAGCTTAGAAAAAGTTAAACCAATTAGGGCTTCGGTTCCGCTACCGTATCGGCAACAATTAAGGGGTGGCTGGGAATTAGTTACGATTAGGGGCGCTGGGAATTAATTAATTAATCGGGTGTATCTATCGTTAGTTGCCGTATTATATAACCCGTATTGCGTTTTTCCAGCTTTTGGTTAAAAAGGGACGGTTTTTAAAAGGGTGCTTCCCTGGTTGCGTTTGTAAAACTAGTTTGTGTATGTATTTAGTAAATGGATTAGCTTCCTGTATATATGTATATAGCTAGATACCTTAATAGCACTTTACCTTATATAACGATAATTCTTATAATATAAACTATATAACCCTATATTAATATATAAATTTATTATAACTTCTAATTAAATATTATAGCATTTTTTATACAGTAAATCAAGATAAGTAATTTTATATAAATTCCATTAAAAATAATAGATATTAGAAGATATAAATATATATAATTAAAAACCGAAAATAACTTAACTTTATTTTATATTATAAATACGTTTTTCTTAATTATATTTTTTAAACGGTTTCTATACAGTTTTAAACCTTAGTATATAATATTAAAGCCTTAAATTTAAGATTAAAAAATTATTATAAATATATATTACAATTTATAATAAGTTTTATACTAACTTTTTAAAACTTTTAAAGAAATATTTAAATATTATAATTAATATATTTTATATTTATTTATATAAGATAAAATGCTATTAAAATATTTAGCTATATATATATATACAGCTATTTATACAAGGTCGTTAAGTTCAAGCCGTATTATCTAAGTTAAGCCAAAAATACGAAATAATTACACTAATAATTAACACGATAAATATTTTACCCAATATTTTCGAATACGGCAATTATTAATAGTTTTCACGGTAATAATAAATTATACGCCTTAATTACGAAAAACCTTATCCCGAAGCCGATTATCGCGCAATACCGACAAATTTCGACCCTGATAAACCTTATACCTTCTGGCTTTACGGTTCGGCAAGGGGAATCTTTTAAAATACAATAACTTAAAAGATGTTAAGCTTTTCGCGGTAAACCTTAAATCCGTATAAGATGGTTACTTTATAACCTTTTACCAGTCCCATAACTAAAAATGTTAAATATCAGCCAGAAAAAAGGGCTAAAAATTCCAGACCAGCTACTTTTAACCTTAATTAATCCTATAACTAATAAAAAGGTATTAATACGATAACCAGGTGAAAAATACTTAGTACCAGATTACCTTTTCGAATTTCTATTAATTAAAACAGCTAAAATATACCGGGCAATTCCCATTACAAAATACCGGTATTCCGTAACTGTAAAATCTTTACGGAAAACGTTTTTCTTAAAGTTCTTAAACTTAATAAAGTTCTGGGACGAATTAAAAATATCGATACCTCCGTTAATTTAACTAACTTTTTCCAAAAAAATCGGATTTTACTTTTAATCCTTAAATACGATTTAATTTATATAAGCAAAAATAATTAAAAGTTAGACAACCTTATAATGAAAAATATCGACCGTATAGAAAAACTACTAGGAAAACTGGATATAAGCGGCAAAGGGTTTAAAAACTTCGAAATTTAACTTTTGGCTCGATATAAAAAAGATTATAAACAATAATTTATCCGGCTGTTCCGGATTACGAAAACCGTCCAGAATTCGGTTAAGAATGGTCGTTAATAGGGGCATAACAGGGCAGTCTGAAGTTACCTTAAAGTAAAACGCCTGTAAAAAGGTTAGGGCTTGGTAAAGCTTAGCAACCGATACCATAATCTATCCATTTGTTCAATTTTGTTCCACGGTCACGTCTCCTCTAGGGAGAATACAGCTATTTATATTTATTTATAAAAATAAATATTCTAAATTAAATTTAAGTATTTATCGGTAACGAACATATTATATTTATATTTTTTTCAGTTCCTTTTTCATAAAATCTGTTAAATTAACAATTATTTTATAATCGAACCGGGATTTTTTTTTTAATTCCTAATATGTTTATTTCTTAATCTTTAATATATTATACATTTAATAATCGATTATTATAAAACGCTTTAAATAGATTTTTTAATAAAAAATATTATTATTTAATTATTTCGAATTTTTAATAATTTTATTTTTAGGTTTTTAAAACTATAAAAATAATTCTTAAAATATTTTTTTTTAAAAATAACTCGATTGATTTATTAACGTAATTATTATTTAATTATTTAATTAATATTTCCTTTTCGAAATTATCGAAAAAAGATCAAATTATATACGAAATTTTCGTTATAAACTACGTCGTATAAACGTAATACTTTTAAGTTCTTTAAAGTTTAAAGTAATACGTTTATATCTTTATATTTTTTTAATTAAAATAAAATAATTTCTTACTGATATATCATAATTTTACTTATTATTTGATAATTTATAAGTGTATTAATAAAGTTAAAAAAGGATATTATAAATTTTAATTTCTAAATTAAATACAGTTTTTTTAAAAAAATTTATTTATCTTATTATATTAATTAAAAATGAAAAAATACGGTAAAATTTATTTTGCTCTTTTAATAAAAATTATTAAATAAGAACTTAGCCTTAAATATATATTATTATTTTATGGTTAAAATCAAAACCTACTAAGGTTTTATTAAAAAATATATATAATAATATTAAAGAAATCTATAATAAATTCTTTATATATCCGATTTTAATGTTTTTACTTATTACCGTTTTAGTTTAAATAAAAACCTTTATAATTCCTTTATTTCAACTTATATCTTAACATTCTTTTATACTTTTAAAAATTAATATCTTTAATTTTTTTTTAGTTATAATTGTTCTATTTAATAAAATATATAAATAGATCGTAATTTAATAATTTAAAAAGTTAATCGTTATTTCCTAATAATTAACTATATACTTATTCATCTCGGCCTTTTTTTTTAGTTAATAATGAATCGGTTTAATTCTTTTAACAAATACCAACGTTATATATAAATCGTTACTTTATATAATTATTCGTATTATTTTTATAATATTATATTATTTTATTTAAACTATTATGATTTATTACTTGATAATTTATTCGATTACTTAATTTATTAATTGTTAATTTTTTTTAATATTTTTCGATAATTTTATTAATTTTTAATTTAAAACCGATTCCTATATAGTTTACTAGATTTAATTACCTTAACGTATTAGTGTCACAGGAACAGGGGTTCCTGTGTGGAAGGAGCCAACCTTTGAAGCCTAGCGCAGACCTGTTACGGCTAAACCCCGGACACGAAAGCTTGGCTTCTGAAGTGATTTAATTGATCTAGTTAATTTAAGTGATCTGGGACCAGATCATATAGATTACACAGATCTAGCAGATCTACGATACACTTACTTTAAGGATCGAGATATATAATAAATAAGTTTTTCTTATAATTAGCACCTACTTAGTTCCGCTCCTTAGCTATCAATCTAAGCTTTTAGCCAGAGGCAACTGCACCGTTCTCTATCTAAGGGAAAAGTACCTTAAACCTCTTTAACGAACATACCACTGAATCATTCCTCGCCCTATTGTTACCTGCAAATCAAGACCCCATTTCGGATTCTGCTCATACTTCCAGGTGGATGTATGACAGGTTCGTTACAATTAATTCCGGAAATATTTTTTTAATTTTATTTAATAGTTAAAAAGTTAATTTTAAAACTTATATCGTTAATTTATTAGCATTTTTTCGAAATACCTTATATTTAAAATTAATATATATTATAAAGTTTAAATTATACACTTATTTAATTCCAGCTATTATATCGATAATATTTATAAATTAATTTATATAAGTTATTTTTCGAATTATAACGCTTTTTCGAAAAGAAAATATTATTACGTATTTAAAAATAAAATCGTCGTTTTAAATACGAAATTATATCGAACTTTATTAAGTTTCTAGTTTATTAAACTAATTCATTAAAATCGATATAATTCTATCTATTAAGAACGTAAACTTTACTTTAAAATTCGTTTTTAAAAAGGTTTTATTTTTTTAAAATTAACTATACATAACGAAAAAGGTTAATAATACCGTATATTAAACGAATATAATATTAAATTATTAACTATTAAGGTTTTTAAGAAGATGATTTTATTTAGCTTATTTCGGGTACTTTTTATATACCTATATATTTAATATAACCTACTAATATAATATATATTTTCTATTAAAAAGAGCTTTTTTCCTTTATAAAATACGCTTAATACCTTTTACTAACTAATAATTATCTTTATATAATCCGTTATAGTATAATTAATATCTAATAGCTATATTATATAAAGTTATTAAGTTTAAGCCGTATTATTTAAGTTAAGTTAAAAATACGAAATAATTATATTAATAATTAATATAATAAATATTTTACCTAATATTTTCGAATACGGTAATTATTAATAGTTTTTACGGTAATAATAAATAATACGCTTCGATTACGAAAAACCTTATTATAACGGCTAGGCTAATTAACCAATTATTAAACTAAGTTGTACGGTTTATGTTGGCAGTAATATTACGGGATCTAAGTAATAAGGATAACTTGGTTACGTCTGGTAATACCAAGGGTGTCTTAGATAACTAAGGTGTATTATAAGCTGATATTATCTAAGCTATGAGAATAATTAGCGTATGCAAGGTCGTTAGGTTCAAGCCGTATTATCCAGGCTGAGAATAATTAGCGTATATATCTTTTTTAATTTTCCGGTTTAACTTTTATAAGCTAATAATTTAACTTACTAGCTTATTTTTTATAAGCTAGTAATTTAATTTACTGGCTTATCTTTTATAAGTTAATAATTTAACTTCCGTAACTTAACTTACTTAGGTTTTGTTTTAGTTTACTAGGACCGTTTCCGAAATTTTCCCTTTATTAGGTCGTAATACGATTTTTTTTTCTTAAAATCCTTGCCCTTAAGGATTTTCTTTTTCCGTAAATCCTTATTTTATTATATTAGATTGTATTACTAAAGGTCGTTCGCGCAAAACAAAATAACGTTATACCTTAATTAATTTAATTAATTTAAAAAATTTCGAAGCGATACCGGGTTTTTTTTACCTTTTTAAGGGATTTAGCTATTAAATAATGGTAAAGGTTTCCCGTTATAAGGAATACGTTCGTCGCGGCCGTTTTTATAATGGTATTAATATTCCTATAGCGATGGTTAATCGTTACGTCGCCGAGGCTTATCGTTTAAAAAAAAAAGTTCGCGGCGAAATAAACTTTTATTAAATCCTTAGCTTGCTTTTCCCGTATACGTAAATAACGTTAATAATATTAAATTTAAGGTGCGAAATTCGTAAATTATACCTTATAATTTTTAAATAAATAGAACGAGTTTAATCGTTAAAAGTCGAAGTCGACGGTGGCCGTTTAGGCCTTTGGTAGGGTTAATGTTATCGATTGGAGTGCCGTCGATCAAGGTTTTTTTTTTAAATAACGTAAATTAAAACGTATTTACTTCCGCCGTTATTGGTAAAAGTTTTTTAGCAGGCATTAGGCGTTAATGAGGTTTTTGGCGGGTGTTTAGATATTTTCGGAATTTAGGTGTTTTTTTTTATTTGATTAGATATTAAGTCCTTTTTTTTTCGTATATCGAGAATTTTTTGCATTTTATAAATTGGTACATTTTTTTTTATCTTTTTTTCGTACCTAGTATTAATTTTGATAATATTTGCTATTAATTCGAATAAGGAAATATAAAAAACTGGATAAAGTTTGACTTTAGGTGATAATTTTTATTAGTAATTATTTTTTAAGATTTTTTTAATGATTTTATATAAACCGATATATTTAAAGTTAAGTTTTTAATTTAGGCGTTTAGTTTTAATATTTTTGGTAGTTAGATTAATTATTTTCTTTTCCGAGAAAGTTGGTTTTTTTAACCTTTTTTAATTATAGTATTTGTTTATTTGTTTTAATATTAATTAATCCTTTTTTTATATTTTTTTATATATTTCTAGATTAAAACTAAAGTGAGCAGTTATTAAAGTTATTTTAATATTATTGTAATAATTGGTATTATTAGTAAGTTATACGATAAGTAGCTTTTTAACTTAGTTATTTTATTCGTAATTAATATAATATCGTAAGTACGTTTTTAATATTTAGTTAATTTTTTCCGTTTATCCGTTTATTTATAATTTAAAAGTATTTGATAATTTATGATTTAGGTTAAATTATACTATTAAATTTTGCCAAAATTTCGAAGTAAATATCGTACTTTTATTTAAAATAATTTTTAATCATAATCCGTATATGTTAAAAATATGTCTAAAAAAATATATATAATATTTATTCGGCGTTTATATTTTCGTTATAAGGTAAAAAATAAGAAAATTTTATAAATCGATCGATAATTACAACGATATTATCGTAATGTATATTTATAGTTAAGCTTTTTAATAAAGAAAGTTTTATAATAAAGTTATATATAATTAAATTTTATAATTACTTAACGATTAATAACGGCTATAATTTTCCGTATAGTTTATATCGTTTGGCCTTTAGGTTAATATAGATATCGTATTAATATATGATTTTTTATATTATTAATTTTATCTTAGGAAAAGAATACATTCGTCGTAAGCATTTTAGGGTTTTATAAATCCCTGGATATCTATATAAGTAATATTCGTACAATTTTCGTATTAGATTTTTTAATTTTTTTCTAGTACGTAAATCTTATTTATTTTCTAGTTTTCGGGTAAATTATCGTAATATTATTATATTTTTTTAATATATATTTAACGTAAATATTCTAATAATATTAATATGTCGTTGTTATAGGTATTTTTTTAGTATTTAGTTAAAGATAATTTGTTATATTTTCACCTTAGGATTTTTTAAGTTTGATTATTTATTAAAAATATTTGCTTTATTATTTTCTAATCTTTTACGGTAAATAAGAACGTAATCGAATTCCGAAAGATATTTTGCGTAACGTAATTATTATTTAATTAATTTTTTAATAATCGCGAAATAAAAAATATTTTTATAATTTATATATATTTTCACCTAATACAAGTTCCCCTTAACGTAATGTTTCAACTTTTTAAAAGCGTTAATAATAGTTAGGAATTTTTTGTTATAAATAAGATAATTTAGCTCGGTACCGTATAACTTATAAAAGTAAAAGATAATAAAGTATAATTTTCTTTAGTTATTTTAATAATAAATTACTATTCCTAAAGCAAAATTTAAAGCGTTAGTTTTAAGTTTTACTAGCTTGTTTAAATCGTATATTATTAAAACGGACTTACTAATAAAAATATCTTTAAGTTATTAAAAGGCTTTTTCTATAATTAGGGCCTATATAAATCATTAGTTTTTTTTGTAAATTTTATTAACGGTATCGTAATTTTACTAAAGTGTTATATAAATTATTAATAGTAATTGGCTAATTTAAGGAATATGTGTACCTTAATAACATTAATAAGTATTTTCTAGTTTTTAATTGTAATAATTTTTTTAAAATTTATCCTAATATATTTTAAGATAATAATATATTTTAAGTACTTAATTTCCCAAGTATAAAAGGTACTTTTTTTTATATTAACTAAATGGTTAGAGTTTTATAAGGCTTACAAGACCTTATAAACGTATCTTATATAAATTTTTTTTTATTTTTAAATAAATAAGAATGTTATTAAAGTAATACATAATAAAAATATTAAGGTATTATCGAAGTATATAATTAACTATCCGTTAAAAAGTTGTTGGTATATTTATAAGTTCGAAAGGTATAACGAGGTACTTAAATAACTCATATTTTGTTTTAGAGGTTATTTTCTATTCGTTTCCTAGTTTAATTCGAATTTGGTTATATCCGTTTCGCAGGTTTAAGGCTATAAATTATTTAGCGTTTCGAAATTAGTTTTTAATCTCGGTAATTAATAATAATAATATTTTATTTTTAATAGTAATATCGTTAAATTGTTAGTAATTAATAACAAGTTATAATTTCTCGTTTTTCCGTAAAACAAAAAATATCGAATACCCGACTAATAACTTAAAACGTTATATATGTTTTTTACGTCAGTTATTTTTTAAATAATCGCGAAAAGCGTATAGCTTTATTTTATTTAAGTTATAAATAAAATAGAAAATGGTTATTTTACTATTTTTAAGAATTATTTTCTAATTTTATTTATTATATCATAGTAATTTTATATCGAGTTTTTTTAAAAGAGCTTTCCGTATTTGTAATATTATAATAGCACCTTTATTATTTATTCTAATAGTTTTTTAGCTATATTCGTAAGTCGTTATTTATTTGTTAAAATCGTATTTTAAGGTTCGCGATAACGTATCGTATTTTTTATTATATTTTTTATTTTAAATATATTTTATCGTTTTGGGTAATAAGATTTTTATCGTACTTTTATATTTACATTCGTTTTTTTTATTAATTAAATATTAAGATCTTTAATTTTCTCCATTTTTCTTTATATTAGAAAATAAGTAAAAACTTACTTAATTAATTTTTTAATTAATTAAAAAGTTATATTGGCGTAATTATAATTTTCCTAGGATTATGTCGTATTTATTTAATAAGATAATATCGAAATTAATGATTTACTTCCTTTTTTTAATAAAAGTTTTAAAATAATTCATCTCGTATTTAACTTATTTGCTATTATAGGTAAATCTTTAACCTTTAACATATTTAATCTTATAAGAGTAACTTTTCTTTTTTTATAATAACTTTAACTAATTTATTACCTCCGGACTAATATAATTAGCAATTATCGCGCCGTAATTTACTATTACGATATATCAGTTTTTCTTAATCTGTATTTGCATATTAATAGCATTATTACTTATACCTCCGATTATTATATTTAAAGCCCTTTTAAGGTATAATAGTTTTACCCTTTTATTTACGTTTTCCTACGGCTCTATTTTAAAAAACGTTCTGCTGTTAAGACCTGTAATACCTTCTTAATCTTTACGGCACGTTCCGCGTTTTGCTGTTAAAATTTTTCGATCTATCGTTTTAAACGAGTTATTTGTTCCTGTAATTAGTTATATTGTTATCATATTTTTTATCGCTTATAAGTTTATTTGGCGAAAATATTAATTATTTTCTCGTTTAATATTATTAACTATAAACTGTCGTTTTTTTTATTAGATTTTATCTTATAAGTTTTATTAATCCTTTTTAGTAAAACTTTTAATTTTTTTCTTAATCGCTTATTTATCTTTTAGATTAGTAGTAAAAGCCAGTTATATACCTAAGTTAGTAATAGCCCGTTAATAATGTTTTTTTATTATCTTTTAAATTAACTTTTTTTCAGTTTAATAATTATATTATCCGAAATAGTAAAAAAGGTTTCCTTATAAACATAACTCCCTAGGTAGCTAATTTTACAAGGTTACTTATTAATTAATTTTTTCTTTATTTACGAACAATCGTAAATATCGATATTATTACTAATTATTTTTATTAGTATTACGACCTGGTTAAAGACAGCCCCAGAGACGGTCGCAATAAAGGTCTAAGGATCAGATAGGGCAGTTACGTAATGGCTCGACAGGATCTATTATAAAGCCCTTAAAGCCAGGCTCGACAAAATCTACCGTAAAACCCTTAAAACTAAGCTCGACAAAATCTACCGTAAAGCCCTTAAAGCTATATTACACTAACAATAAGGAAAATAATATATAAAATAATTCATTTCTATAACCTAAATAATACCAGCTTGCAATATAACTTAATTACCCAAAACATTTTTAATATTACCAAACGTAACAAAATTATTTTCGTTACTTAAATTCCGTAATACAACTACTAATATAAACCGTACGATTTAATTTAATAATTAATTAATTAACTTAACCGTTATACGTTATAAACTATTATTTAATAATAGTATTAAACTTTAAACAATCCCCGTTAACATTATATTTACTAATAAACAAACCTAAAAACGACCCGCTTATAAAGTTCCCAAAAAAACTATAAGTTTTAATAAAGAAAAAAAACGCCCCCGTCTCTTAACGGATAAAATTTTAAAAAAACTTTACGCCAATACGAACCATATTACCCAATTCGAAAAAAAAAAGGAAATCTTACCACTTCCATCCAGGCCGCACACAAACGCCTGGAAAAAAAAAAAGGCAGAAAAAAAGGCCAAAAAAACTTCTTCCCGTAACAAAAATTCTCAAACATGTTAAATTACAAATACCAAAAAACCCGGAAAAATCCTAAAATCACCCAAGCCCGAACTTTTTAATAAAATATTTACCAAATTACAACTATTTTTAATCTAATACAAAACGTACTTTAAATACTTTCCTATCAAACTCGCTACTTTTACAGTTCGAATAAAACTTACAACGGAACTGCTAACCGGCAATACGGCCGCGTAATTTAAACTCGTACTTCGAAAATACGTTATTCTTTTTCTCAAATAATAAAACCCAAAAGTTTTAACAATATATAATAACTACGAAAAGTTCGAAAACGTCTTAAAAAAAACTTTCGGAATAATAAACGAAAAAACTAAAGCAAAAATCTAAATCGAGAAATTACGCCAAAAAAAAAAACCGGCTCAGCCTATAGTAACACATTTATTTAATTAACATCCAAAATCGAATAAAAACAAAAAACTCTTATAACTAAATTCTTCAACGGCCTAAAAAAAAAATCTAGAAAAAACTATTTAAAAAAGATGGACCCAAAAATGCAACCAACTACATTACAATAACGGTTAAGATCGACGATCGACAGTACGCCTAAAAAACGCGACATTTTAAAATACGATAAAGCAACCGACCTAAATATACGGCAAACGTTTTACAATACGTTAATACGTCTTACGGAACGGAATCAAGCCCTATAAAAATTAAAACGGTTTAATAACAAAAACGGACCCCGTTCAAATATTATAATTACGGCAAAACGGAACATAAAACCTTTTAATACAAAACGCTAAAAAAATCCCGACAAAATAATTAAACCCTTATACCCGAAAAATAACAAAATAAAAAAAAAACAACAAACAACTAATTAACATAATCCGATTATAATATATAATAACGCAATAATACGAAAACTATCCAGGATAAAAAAATTTCACCGAAAAAAAATTATTTATTTAATTCTAACAAAAAAAATAACGATAAAAATCAAACTAACGGGTTTTATAAAAGTAATTACAGGGATATTATAAATAAATAAAAAACTTTTACCCAGGAAAACCAAAACGATATACGAAAACTTATGTTATTTATTATAAAAATCCTAAGTATTAATTTTACAAAAAATAAAAAAAAGTAATTTATTAACGTATAACCCGGATATACTAAAAGAAATTCAACTTTAAAAAGTAGAAAAAAGTTAATATAAGATAAAGTGCCATTAAGGTATCTAGCTATATACATACATACAGGGAGCTGATTTATTTACTAAGTATATGCACAAACTGGTTTTACAAACGCAACCGGGAAGCACCTTTTAAAAACCGTCCCTTCTTGGCCAAGGGCCGGAAAAACGCAATGCGGGTTATGTAACACGGCAATTAATAATAAGATATACCCGATTGATTGATTAGTTCCCAGCGCCCCTAATCGTAACTAGTTCTAGACCCGACTGGTTCTAGACCCTAGCCACCCCTCAATTGTCGCCGACACGGTAGCGGAGCCGAAGCCCTAATTGGTTTAGCTTTTTCTAAGCTGGCGTTACCTAAAGGAACGGTGGCCCAAGCTGGATTTAAACCAGCTATCTCTTAAAATTAACCGAAACAGGGTGCCCAAGCCTGTCGCAATTAAAAGAGACACCCAGGCTCGCGACCACTGAGCTATTGGGCCGAAAAAAGTTAATAAAAACAATTAATAATAATACTAACATTTACGATTATTTACCGGAAAAAATAAAATCAACTACTAAATAACCTTATAAAATTAGCTACCCGGGAAATTATGCCTATAAAAAAACCCCTTTTACTTCTTTAAGTAATATAAGTATTAAACGGAAAAAAAAGTTAATTTAAAAAATAATAAAAAAACATTACTAACGAACTATTACCGGCTTAGAAATTTAATTGGCCTTTACCATAAACATAGAAAACAAAAAAAATAATTAAAAAAAATTAAAAACTTTACTAAAGAAAATTAATAAAATTCGGAGGACAAAAAAAAATATAACAATTAATAAAAAAGTAACAATTTCTAAACAATATTACTAAACGAAAAAATAATTAAAACTTTCGAAAGGTAAATTTATAAATAACGAGATATATAATAACAATTTAAATAATTATAAAAATAAATAATAGGAATAAAAAAATAACTAAAAAAACTTCGAACATAAAATAACCGGGACGAAAAAATATTACGAAAACTTCTATAAACCCTAAAAAATTAACGTTACCTATAAAAAAACCGCAAATAAGCGAAAAGAAAAAAAGTAAACTATAACATCTTAAAAGGGCTTTAAACGTAATAATCGGAACTACGGGTAACGGCGTTATTACAGTATAAATACGAATTAAAAAGAATTAATATACCGTAATAGTAAATTACAAAACGATAATTGCAAATTATATTAATCCGGAAATAATAAATTAATTAAAATTATTATAAAAAAAGTTACTTTTATAATATCGAAAATTCTCTTTAAAGAAGACGTAACCGTAAAACTAAATTAAACAAATAAATAGATTATGTTATCGGTTGCTAAGTTTTATTAAACCTTAACCTTATAAACGTCTTATTCTAAGGTGATTTTAAACTGCCCAGTTATATAAGCCCCTATCGACGACTATTCTTAACGGAATTTTGAACGGTTTTCGCAATCCGGAATAGCCGGATAAATTATTGTTCGTAATTTTCCTTATATCGATTTAAAAGTTGAACTTTAACGTCCTTAAGCCCGTTATCGCTATCTTTCAGTTTTGCCAGTAATTTTTCTATAAGCCGGATATTTCTTAATATAAATTTACGTAAAAACCGATTATTTCCGCCGTTTTAAATTAAATCGTATCCGAAAATTAAAAATAAAATCCGATTTTTTTTAAATAAATTATTAATATCGACGGAGGTATCGATATATTTTATTCGGCCGATTATTTTATTTAAATCAAATAATTTAATTAAAACCGTCTCCGTCGAGATTCCGGAGGTACGGAATATTAGAACTTTATATTCGGATTTGGCCGGCATGTTTTAATTATCTTAATTAATAGGGGTTTAAAAAGCCCTGAAATTAATCGAGGTTAAAAAAGGTGGCTATCGTAAGACTGGCGAAAAGTTACAAAGCCATCTTATACGGATTTAAGGTTTACCGCGAAAAACTTAACATCTCCTAAGTTATTATCTAAGATTCCCCCTGCCAAACCAGCTAAAGGGCATAAGGTTTATCAAGGTCGAAACTTGTCGGCATTACGTAAATAAGCCTCCTAAGCTGACATTAATCGAAAAATTACTTACCTCAGCTAACTTAGGCCTTGCTCGCTTGTAACTTATATACTACTTTTTTTTTAGCTAATCAAAATACGTATTCCCGTAACAAACGAACAAGGCCTAAATTAAAGTTACGCAAAAACGGTTTTAATTAACATTTCCCTAACAAAATCATTAATTTTCCTTCCATTTTTTTAAAAAGTCCAAAAATTTATATAAGAAAAAATTATTACGCAGCTAATTTAAGCCCGATAAGTATAAAACTTTATATACGCGTCGAATATAAACTAATATATATACAGGAATTTTTTTCAATTTTTTTGGATTAAAATTAAGGCCGATACGGCTAAGTTTATATCTAGGAAATAAGCGACCGTAACGCCCTTAGGGCTGCGATAATATAACCATCGGTCGCATTATCGTATACCGGGCTTCTTAAATATATTTTGTATAGGAAAAGCCTATATATCAATTTTTTCGACCGTACGGGTTATAGTTATTACGTCGCAACCATAAAAAAGCTCCGGACTTAATTAACCGGAACGCCTTCTTTATTATAATAACGCAATTATTACGTACGTCATTTTGCCATAAACCTTCCAAAAATAATTTCATATAGGAAAAACCCGTCCAGCTATTCTTTTGGCCGTACGGGTTATAATTGTTACGTCGTAACTATAAAGGCGTTACGGTTAAATAGTATATGCCAATCAAAAATTTTCACTTTATTTTTTAATATCTTAGCTAAACCAGCCCTAATCGGGAAGTTATATATACAGTTAAAAAGCTTTCTTAAAGCTGTATATAACTGTATTTTTTATTATTTTTTAATTAATTGTTATTGTTAATTTATTTAAAGGTTTCCAATATAAATTTTGAAAAATTTGTATGGAACGGCGCCAATCAAGGCCAAAAAATCACAACTTGCTATCAGGCTTTATTTTTGAGGTTTGGGTGTTTTTATAGGTCTTTTGTAAGTCGGTACTTAAAATACAAACCCTAGCCACAGCTGCGCCGCAGGCGCAGCCACAACCTCAAAAATAGGGCCTGATTTTAGTAAGGTAAAAAAATTACGTACTTACGGGGACCTAATAATCGGTTTCGGGATAAGGCTTTTCGCAACCGAAATATAATCTATCGTTACCGTAAAAACTATTAATAATTACCGTATTCGAAAATATTAGATAAAGTATTTATCGTATTAATTATTAATATAATTACTTTATATCTTTGGCTTAGCCTGGATAATACGGCTTAAACCCAACGACCTTGCATAATATCGAAAATACCGAAAGTTAAAGATTCGCTTACGATAACGGATAGGTTAAACGCGAAATTAATTACCTTAAAACCTTTATTAAAAAAAACAAATTATTAATTTCGATATTATTTTATTAAATAAATACGATATAATCTTTAGAAAACTATAATTACACTAATATAACCTCTTAATTAATGAAAAAACTAATTAAGTAAACTTTCGCTTACTTCCTAATATATAAAAAACGGAAAAAATACGAAATCTTAATATTCGATCGATAAAAACGACGAATATAAATATAAGAATACGACAGAAACCTTATTACCTAAAACGATAAAATATATTTAAAACTAAAAATATAATAAAAAAATACGACGCGTTATTGCGAACCTTAAAATACGATTTCGATAAATAAATAACAACCTATAAGTATAATCCGAAAAACTATTAAAATAAATAAAATAAATATTATTATAATATTATAAATATAAAAGATTCTTTTAAGAAAAACTCGATATAAAATTATTATAATATAATAAATAAAATTACGAAATAATTTTTTAAAAAAGCAAAACAACTGTTTTTTATCCTATCTATAACTTAAATAAAGCAAAATTATAGGCCTTTCGTAATTATTTAGAAAATAAATTATAAAAAAAATATATATAACGCTTTAAATTGCTAGCAAAATAGCTAATATTTTTCGTATTACGAAAAAACCAAAAGTTATAATTTATTATTAATTATCGATAACTTAACGATATTACTATTAAAAACAAAATACCTTTACCCTTAATCACTAAAATTAAAATTCGATTACAAAATGCCAAATAATTTACAACTTTAAACCTGTAAAAAAAAATATAACTAAATTCGAATTAAACTAAAAAACGAATAAAAAATAACTTTTCAAACGAAATATAAATTATTCAAATACCTCGTTATACTTTTCGAATTTACGAACGTACCAGTAATGTTTTAACGGATAATTAAATATATACTCCGGAAATACCCTAATATCTTTATTTATTTAAAAACAAAAAAGAAAATATATGAAATACGTTTATAAAATCCTATAAGCTTTACAAAACGTTAACTTTTTAATTAACGTAAAAAAAAATAGTTTTTATACCCAAAAAATCGAATACCTAAAATATATTATTACCTTAAGATATATTAAAATAAACTTTAAAAAAATTATTACGATTAAGGATTAAAAAACGTTTATTAATATTACCGAGATACAGGCATTTCTTAAATTTGCCAATTACTACCGACGATTTATACAATATTTCAACAAAATTACAATACTATTAACGGAACTTACTAAAAAAAACTAGCGGTTTATATAAGCCCTAGCTATAAAAAAAGCCTTTTAACAGCTTAAAAACGCCCTTATTAACGAACCTGTTTTAATAATATACGATTTAAACAAACTAGTAAAATTCGAAACTAACGTTTTAAACTTTATTTTAAAAATAATAATTGACTAACGAAATAATAAAAGAAAATTACACCTTATCGCCTTTTATTCCTATAAATTACATAACGTTAAGTTAAACTACCTTATTTACGATAAGGAATTTCTGGTTATTGTTAAAGCTTTTAAAAAATTCAGATATTACCTTAAAAAGAATTAATACTAAGTAAAAATATATATAAACTACAAAAACATTTTTTATTTCGTAACTACTAAAAAGTTAATTAAACGATAATTATATTACGTAAAATACCTTTTAAAGTTCGATTACATTATTATTTACCGTAAAAAATTACAAAACGGCAAAGCAAACGTTTTTAATAAATAACTAAACTTAAAAAATCCTAAAGTAAAAATATAACAAATTATTTTCGACTAACTACCAAAAGGATACCTATAATAACGACATATTAATACCATTAAGATAACTACATTAAATATGTATTAAAAAATTTAACAATACTATAACAATTTACTAAAAAATCAAAAAACAAATAAAATTTACGTATCAGAAAATACCGAGAAAACTTAATACGAAAAATATATAAATACCAACTATACGGATATCTAAAAATCTATAAAACTTCAAAACGCGTACGATAAACATATTACTTTCTTAAAATAAAATTAATAATATAAAAGGTTATATAACAATATAACACTTACGTTAAAATAAAAGTTAAATAATATAAATTATACGGAAAATTACAATTATTACCAATTATTAAATAATTATAAAATTTAATTATATTTAATTTTATTATAAAACTACCTTTATTAAAAAACCCAGTTAGGGGCATATATTACGATAGCATTTTCGTAATTATTAATCGATTTATAAATTTTTTTTATTTTATATCTTATAATAACGATATAAACGCCGAATAAATAACATATATTTTCTTTCGATATATATATAACGTATAAGGATTATTAGCAAAAATCGTTTTAAATAAAGGCATAACTTTTACTTCGAAATTTTAGTAAAGTTTAATAATATAATTCTATTTAAATTATAAATTATTAAATATTTTCAAACCGTAAATAAATAAATAAACGGAAAAAACTAATTAAACGTTAAAAACATATTTATAATATTATATTAATTATAAACAAAATAACTAAATTAGGAGATTGCCCGTTACGTAATTGGCCTATAATACTAATTATTACGATAATATTAAAACGATTTTAATAATTATTAAGTTTAATTTTATTTTAAAAGTTTATAACGAAATATATAAAATAATTAATTAACATTAAAATAATTTTCATTTTAAAATAACTTAAATAATTATATTAAAAAATAAAAACAAAATTCCAATTCGTACGTAATTAAATAAATAAATATTATAACCAGAAAAGATTAAAAAAACCAACTTTTTCGCAAAGAGAAATAATTCATCCAACTATTAAAAACATTAAAACTAAACGACCTAACTAAAAACTTAATTTCAAATATATCGGCTTATATAAAATCGTTAAAAAAATCTTAAAAAATAATTATTAATTAAAGTTACCATTTAAGGTTAAACTTTATCTAATTTTTTATATTCCCTTATTCGAGTTAATAGCAGATATTATTAAAGTATATACGGCGTAACATAACGTAAAAATAAAGGAAAAAAAAAGATATATAAAATTAGAGAAATATTCGATACGCGAAAAAAAAAGAACTTATCTAATACTTAATTAAGTAAAAGAATTACCCGGATTCCGAGAATACCTAAAAGCCCGTAAAAAATCTTATTAACGCTTAACGTTTATTAAAAAACTTTTACTAATAATACCGGAAATAACCGTTTCCTAATTGAGATTACTAAGGTTTAATTAATTAATAATAATAATCCCAAATTAATTTAAGGAAATAACAAATTACGCGACGGTTACCGTCGTACGTTTTTATTACATTCGTTTTTGCTTTTCGCAACGTTTTAATTTATTTAGTTTTTTTAATAACTAAAATTTTTAAAATAATATTTGCGTTATACGGTTAACCTATAACTTTTTTTATTTACGTAACCGGCGAACCTTCGCCTACGTTTATTCCATTTTTTTTTAACTTTTTTAAATTCCGTTTCGGTTCGAATATAATTAGAAACGAATTGTTTAAATTAAAAAGTTAAAAGTTTATTTACGTCGTAAAAACCTTAATTCCGCAATACGTATTTTTTATACCGAGAAAAATCCGACGTTAAGGTACGGCAGGAAAAAAAACCTCGACAGGCGTAATAAGAATACACAGGCATATTTACGAAACGAAAAGTAATTAACTTAAGCAAAAAATTACGTTTTTAAGTTTTACGATTAACTTATTTTTTTTTAATATATTCCGATATAATAATAATAACTTATTAAAAGGAAAAAAAAAATTTCGAAGCGAAAATTAAAAAAAGGAAAAATCGTATTACGATTTGTTTAAGGACGGCCCTAGAAACGGTCGTAATAAGGGTTTAAAAATTAAGTAAGGCAGTTACGTAATAACCCGATAAGATTTATTATAAAGCCTTTAAAGCCAGGCTTAACAGGATTTATCGTAAAGCCTTTAGAATTATATTATACCAGCAATAAGGAAAACAATATATAAAATAATTTATTTTTATAACCTATATAGTACTAGCTTGTAATATAATTTAGTTACCTAAGACACCCTTGGTATTACCAGACGTAATTAAGTTATTTTCGTTACTTAGATCTCGTAATATAACTACTAACATAAATCGTACAACTTAGTTTAATAGTTGGTTAACTAGCTTAGCCGTTACAATTAGGTTCTTTTTGTTTTTTAAAATTAAATCCGTTTTTATATATCCGGGTAATACGTTAGTAAATTGCTTTTTTCTATTTTTAATAAAACTAATATTTAGGTTTTTTATAATAAGTCGTATAAATTTTCGTATATTTCTCTGTTTTTCCTAAATAAAGATCTTTTCTTTATCTATAATATTCTTATAGTTATCTTTATAAGGCCTTTTAATCCTGTTTTTATTATTGCTTTTGTAATAAAATTAAGCGAATAAATTTTTTTTTATAAAATTTTTTATATTAGGTAATTTTCGTGTTATTACGTTACCGTATACCGTACTTAATAGCCGCTTCTAGGTCGGATTATGCTAATCGATTTTTTTTTATCGTTTTATTGTTATTTTTCGGATATAAGGGCCTAGTTATTTCGTTAAGGATTTTTAGGTATTTTATATTAAAAGGCTTTATATTTTATCTTGCTATAATTATAGCATTTAATCGGTAATCGATTTCGTTACTAAATTACCTTAATTTCCATAAGGCCTAGTTCCGTACCGTAAGAAATATTTATCCGTTATAAAATGCCGGTATTAGCTACGTACCCGGACTTATTATCTCGCCGCGTCTTGGAATTCCGAGTTTTCCAGGCGTATTACCTATTATCGATTTTAACTATTATTCCGATATAATCGGTTAAATATTTATGTCGATTTTTCTTAAATAATTCCTTCTAAATTCTTTCCTTTAAGCCGTTAAAAAACTTAATTATAAAAACTTTTTATTCTTAATCCAATCCAAACATTAATTAAATAAAAATGTTATCATAAATTAAGGCAGTCTTTTTTAACATAATTTTTTTATTTGAAATTTAGCTTTTATCTTTTTATTTATTGCTCCGAACGTTTTTTTTTTAAAATATTTTTAAATTTTTCGTAATTAATATAAATTTTTACCATTTTTAAGTTCCTTTATTATAATAAAAAAATAATATACTCCCTTTTTATTAATTCGAATTAAATAATTACGTTACCCGTAAGTAATTTTATTATAAATTTTATTTAAACCGTAAAAATAACAAACATAATAAGAAAATATCCGAAATATATTTAATATTAAGTTAAGAATAATTATAATTTGGTAAAGGTTTTATTAAAAAGTTCGGGCCTAAATAGCTTTAAAACTTTTCCGGGTTTTTTCGTAATCGTTAATTAAATGGTTTAAAAGCTTTTACCGAAGGACAAAATTCCCTTAACTTTTTTCTCCGCTTTTTTTTTACTTTTTTTTCGAAGCGTTTATACGTAACTTAAAAAGAAACGGTAAAATTATTCTTTTCTTTTTTAAATTAATTAACGCGGTTTACAATAACGTTAAATTTTTCGAGAACCTTTTTTGCCGAAAAGTAAGGACGCTTTTTTTTTATCGTTAAAACTTATGGTTTTTTTAAAAACTTTATAAGTAAATTACTTTTCGGTTTCTTTATTAGTTAATATAATATTAACGGAAATTGCTTAAAATTTAACAATATTATTAAATAAAAACTTATAACGTATAACGGCTAAATTAATTAACTAACTATTAAACTAAATCGTATAATTTATATTAATAATAATATTACGGAATTTAAGTAATAAAAATAACTTAATTACGTTTAATAATACTAAAGGTATTTTAAGTAACTAAGTTATATTATAAGCTAATATTATTTAAATTACGAAAATAACTAACGTATATATTTTTTTTAATTTTCCAGCTTAACTTTTATAAATTAATAATTTAACTTATTAGCTTACTTTTTATAAGCTGGTAATCTAACTTATTAGCTTACCTCTTATAAGCTGGTATTTTAACTTACGTAACTTAACCTTACCTTAGCTAACTCAGGCCTCTTCCTAGCTCGTTCTCCGATTTCTTCAAAGTTATTTAAGTACCGCTTTATAACGCTAATAATTAACTAATCAAATCCTAAATATCCGTAACGAGCCAGCGAGGCCTGAGTTATAATTGCGCGAAAACGTTTTCGTTTGGTAAATTTGTTTTTTCAGAAAAACGAAAATCTGTAATAACTTAACAACAAAATATTTCCTATAGTTATATATATATTCTTACGATTATTTCGATTATGGCTTATTATTAATACCATTCTGATTCTAATTAGGACCCGTTTGCTATTTTTAAACCTTAACGTATCCATTAACTGCAGCCCGAACCTGTCGCATTATCCTCGTTTTTTTTAAAGTACGACGAATCCGAATTTTCTCAGTTTTATAAGGTTACGCCTTTGGAATAAAATATACGTATACGTACATTAAATTTTTAACATTAACATAAAGCAGTTAATATAACGTTTAAAAACTTTATTCGTAATTAGATTTTTTATAATAATATAAGCCGATTATATAATTCAACCGTTCGGATTAACCGGTTAATTAACGTATTAAAAAAAAAACAAATATACGATAGGTTATTAATATATAAAAGTTAACAGAAGTTTATAACTCCTGTTAATTAAAACTTTTTTATACGAAAATATTACGATATATTATATAATAAGCTTGTAACTTTTATAAAAGGCCCCGGATTCCGCCGTTTTCCGGAGGATTTATTATTCGATATCGATACGATTTATATTACTTTAAACGAAAGTAAACGATTTGTAAAAACGTTAATTTTTAACTGGTTTAAACTTTTAAACCAGGTAATTATATATTTAAAGAAAAGGTAGCAGTTATATAGTGCGAAACGGAAAACGAAACGGTTTCGTAATAATAATAATCCGGAAGTTTTTATATATCCTTTTTTTATGGTTTTAATTATTATGGTTAAAATAATTTCCAAGATTAATAACAGTTATTTACTTTATTTATTAAGCAGGTTTTTATTATTTTCGGATATATTACGGGATGGAATTAATATGTTAAAGGGGTTGGGTATTTGCGAAAGTTATTATACGTTAAATAAAGATATAAACCGATCGTTAAAAAAAGCCAAGATAATTGTAATAATTTTTTTATAATAATACGGTTTTAATTAAAACAGGTTATATTTTACCGTTAAGTATAACAAAACAATATCGTATTTTAATATAATAACTTTAATGTTTAGGATTATATTCGTAATATAACGTTTCGATACGGTTTTGTTATACGGAATATTATTACCGCCTTTATTTATTATTATAACCGTATTTTTAAAAAAAGTTAAAGTAATTTATATTTCGTCTTAATTAATATTACAAAATAAAATGGTTTTACGAAATATTATAATAATATTTGGTATTACTTAATATTTCCCGTTAATTCGTAATTAATATTATCCGGATTTTGTTTTTTATTTTTATTAATACGTTTTATAAACGTAATAAGCAAAAGTTTCCCGGTTTTCCTAAATTAAAACGTATATTATATAATAAATACCGTTCGATTTCGTTAAATGCAATTAATAAAAACGAAGGTACCATCGACGGTATTTATAACGTTTATTAAAAGATTTTTTAAGTAATATATAAATTTAAAAAAAAATAATCCTATCGATTTTCGAAACGTTTTTATTTTATTTATAAAAATCAGAAAATAATTAATTATATCCGGAAAATACAGATTAATTAAGCTAAAATAACCGATTTATATAATAGGAAATGGTGGTTTTTTTCCGTTTTTACCTTATTTTATATATAAATAAATTTTTTACTTATATTTATACGTATTTATTGGCCTGATAATATAAACGGAATATATATAACGTAAGTAACTTTAAAAATACACTGTTAATTTTTAAATAGGATAATATAGTTATATTAAAAATTGTTAAAGTTTTATTTATTTAAGCTTTTTATTTTTTATATATATAACGTTTGTATATTTACGTTATTCCTATAAGAATTACGTATTCGATACGAACTATTTATAAAAGAAACGTCTAACGTATACGGAATTACCAAAAATACCTTAATCGAAAATTTTTTTTCGAAAACGTAACTTACCGAATTTATAAAGTATATATATTTCCGGTTATCTATCGCCGAATTCGAGATTATCGCGTATAATGTAATTTTTAAATATCTTAGTTACGTTAAATAAATAAAGGAAGTATTACGGGGTTCTAATTAAAACGCGTTAATAAATAGGGATTTTTCCAACGAAAATTTTTTATCGTTATTTACTAATAATACGTTACCTGGTAATATAAATAACTTAACGGATAGTTTATAAATATTTCGTTTTTTAATTAGGAAATATGGTTTATTTATATTATTTTTTAAACGGCGCAGTTTTAATTAAAGTATACCGAATAAAGTTTTTTTATCGGATAACCGTAAAGCTGGAAATATTTTTAATATGGAAGATATTCCGTAAAGCGATAACTTTTTTAATTTTATTAAAGATAATAACTAATTATTAATTAATACCGTTTTTATCGATAAAAAATTTTAAAATTATTACCGTTTTTTTTTAAAAAAACCTAAGTTTATTTATATTTTTCGTATATTATATAACATAACGATATTAATTATATTAAGCGGTTAATATCGATATTATTATTTTTTTATAAGGCCGGTTAATATAATTATGGTAAAAAAATACTTTATTTCGATTAGATATTACGTTTTATAATATTAAATTAAGTATTTATTAATTCGATTTTAATATTAAATTTAATTCCGATAAAATTTAAGGAAAAAATATGGAAAGTATTTAATCGAAAAAGCGAATATTATAATTTATAGCTTATTAACAATTTCCGCCGGTTAAAAAATAATATATATAACGTTAATATTATATTTTTCCGAAATTCGTTTTTAATTAAGTATTACGTTTCCTTATAACGCGAATTTTATATTCGTTATATTTTTTTGCGAAATAAACGTTACGTTATTCGGGATTTTCGTAATAAAATCCTTAAACGCGTTTATTTTTTACTTCGTAATTTTTAATTTATTAAGGGATATTTATCTCGGATTAAAAAAAATAATTAAAAATCCGAAAATATTTTAGCTGCCGGCCGTAAAGTTATGGAAATTAAATTTATCGATTTTAATAATACCGTACCTATTGTTAGTAACGAAAATAAACTTAATTAGCTAAATATAGTAAAAAACGAAAATTAATTTATAAATGGCCTTAACGTAATTGCCCGAAAAGCTTTTAATACCGAATTCGTTAAGGATAATTTAATTTTGAACAACCGTAATATTTTGCATATAAAAAAAAGTTATGATTTTATGATATAAATTATAAATAACTTAATAAACGGTTTTAATTAAAGCGGTCCGCTTTTGTTATTATCGTTATCGGATAAGCAAAATAAGGATTCGTTGAACGAAAACGAATTATTATTATAACTTTTTATTTCCTTATTATTTCTATATTTTGTTAAAATTAATACGGGGATTTTACTATATTTTTAATATTAATATAACTAAGTATATTACGTAATTCTAATTAGCTATATTTTGTTCGTATGTTTTATTTATAATAATATTATATAAGTTTTTCGTATTAAAATAAATTAATATATTAATAATATCGTATTATTTATAATTAAATATATTATATAATTTCGTATTAACTTATATATTTTATCTATAATTAATTTACTAATTACCGTTTTTATATATTTATTAAGATTTCTTCGTTTTGTTTTACCCCTTTTCGTATATTATTGTAATCTATATATTAATAATTTTTTCCATATTTTCGGGACCTAAGATTTTGTTCGTTTTAAGCGTAATATCCGCATTTAAATCCCTTTAGAAATCTTTATTCGAATTATATAATAATATCGAATATTTAAGAATTACGTATAAATATTTTTCGCCACGTTTTTATACGTAATTTACATATTTATCGCCCGTATAATCCCGTAAATTATAACATTTATAAAACGGCTATATAATATGTATTTCCTAATTAATCGGCCCGGTTTATAAAATTATAAATTTTTTTTCGTATCGTTTATAAAATGTTCGGTTTATATATTTTTTTCGTTAAATTGCGAAAACCGTAATTAATTAAAAGTCCGTAATTAATTTAGTAATTTAATAACCTATAGGGCCGGTATAATCCGCCATAACGTAAATTTTATTTTGCCGGTTGTTATTATTTAAAATATTCCGAGCTATATTATTGGTATTTAATATTTATATAAATATTATATCTTTATATGATAAAAAGTCCTATTTATAATATAAGTTTTTCGTAATATCGTTAAGTTCGTAAATTTTAATTAATTATAGGATTTTTTTAATTAATATATATTCCTATTAATATTAAAATATAAAGTATTTATAACTTTTTAATTTTTTTTTATATTAATATAACTTTATAATATATACCTGGTATTTGGAATCGGTTACGTATAATATATATTTTCCGTAAGGAATATTTTATATTTTAAAATAATTAAATATTATATAGGTAATATAAAGGCGTTTTAATTAGGACGAAACTTTAAAGTACGTTATATTGCGGGTTTTAGTAATAATTTTTATTATTTTTTGGATTAGGTTTTTGTTATCCGTCTTTAAGGTTATTCTGGTAATAGTTACGGTTGTTTATAGGATTAGTTTTTTGTTACCCGTTTTTAAAATTATTTTAATAATAGTTCCGGCTATTTATAGGATCGGTTTTTTGTTATTTATCCGTAAGGTTATTTTTAAGGGGTATTACTAATAAATTTAACTGCTTTTTTTTATTTAGCCGGGAATTTAAAATTTGCCGGGTTTATTTAATATTTAATATTTATAATATTATTAATAGTTATATTTAATATATTAATAAAATTATTTATATTCCGTACTATAATAGGTATATAAAAATATATATTATAATAAAGATTTTAAATGTTAAATAAAAAAAACGGATTAATAATAATTATTATATTATAAGTAAATTAAATTTAAGTATTATAATATAATAAGATATAAAAAAGTTTATAAAATATTTATAAAGTAAATGGTTATAAAGTAAGTAATAATAAATATTAAATAGTTATAATAATTTTATTTAATATATATTTAATTAAAGGAATTTTATGGATTATATTAAGTAATTCGTAATAAAATAAAAAGTATCGTATAATTTATATACAGTTATTAGTTTTTTTTTTTTATGTTATTACTTCGTTATAGAAAAAAGCATTAATAGCTTTTAAATTAATATTTAATAACTTATATAAACTTAGTTATTTATATATTTATAATTACATAATTTTAAAATTTGCATATATTTTAATCCTAATTATATATATTACCTTTGGATTTTTTTATAACCCGTTAATTATCCGTAAGCTTTATTTATATACTATAAATTTTTTTATATTTTATATTATTATTAATAATATACCCGGATATTACTTAGTATACGAATTTTACCTTATTTTATATATTTTATATTTTATATTTTTATTTTTAATTTTAATTAATTTAAAATAGAACCGGTAAATATATATTACCTTTAAATTTTCTATATATTATTTTTTTTTATATAATACCTAATATTAAGCAGTTATTATAATGGTATTATTACCGTTTAATAAGGTGGAATATAGCGATCGCATCCGTAATTTATATAGTTATATAATAAGAAATTAAAACGTATATAAAGATATAAATATTGTTAGGTTAATTTTCGATACGATTTATATTAATTATAATGTTAATTTCCTTAGGTTAACCTTAATTATATATACCGTCCTTTTAGATTTTGTACTAATTAAAAAATTATTTTTAATTACCGTTATAAAATTATTCGATAAAGTTACGGTATTATAAAGTTTTGATAAAACGGAATTTATTAGGATATATTAAAAAATATAGTTTATTTACTGTTATATATACTTTAACGCATATTTTATTAACGATAATATCGGAATTATATATAAATAAATATTTAGAAATTTCGGTTATATATATATAATTTACGAAACGTTAATAGGAAACGTATTTATATATAATAACGGTTTTTAATTTCTGTTTTTATTAAACTTAGAAAAAATAATAAAATAATATAAAGTTTTATTCGTTTTTTTTATTATACCAGAATATAATAATAAAGTTAACGATATAAAAAATATAAATTATTAAATAATAAATTTTTAAAACCGTAAAATAAATATTCTTTATATTATAAATTTAACCGGCGTTTATTTTTTAAAAGCCCGTATAATTTAAGCCGTTTAACGTTTTCGAATATTTATGTATAATAATAACTTATATAATATAAATAATATTAAGGATATAATAATTTCGTAATTTTAATTAAAAATATAAAATTACGATATATCGTATAATATATATTATATAAACGTTATTTTTATAATATTAAACGAAAGAAAAGTTTGCAATTATAATTACCTGGTTAGCGATTAAATAATTATGTATAAAAATTAAATTCGAAAATACCGTAATATATTTAATACTAGTTTTAAAAATTTTAATAGTTATTTAAAATATTTTATTGTTATTATACGGATATAAAATTTTAAAATAAAAGATTTTTAATTTTTATCCGGGACCTTAATTATATCGATAAAAAAAAACGGTATTAAGAAAAAGGAGGTTTGTATTTTTATACGTCGTTTATTTCGGATAACGAAATTTTAAAAACCGTAATCCGAAATACCGGTAAACTTTAAATTACCGAAAAAAGCGTAACGGGGTTTTAATTAAAATCTATTACAAAATCGGGATTTTAAATATTTCGAATTAATATTTAAAAAAAACGGATACCGGAATAACTATATATATAACGAATAAATAATTTTTTTAATATTAATAAAAAATTATTTATATTATTTATTTACCCGTATAATTAATTTTTTATATTAATTAATTAATTTAAACTAACATACTTTAAAAGTTAAAAAAAATAAAAATATTTTAAAAATTAATATAACAAATTCAAAAAAAAGAACCGGAAAACAAAATTTAAAAAATTTTAGTTTAATATAATAAATTAAGGATTATAAGTTAAAAAGGAATATTTGTTAATAATTATAATAAATTTTAATTTAAAACGTATAATATATATATTCGTTAATTTTTTTAATTTAAAAAGTTTATTATATATTTGTTATAATATATAGTTAATCCGGATTAAGAAAAATTAATATTTATATATAACTTAACGTATTAAAAATTAACGAGAATAACAAATATAATAAATAAATAATATTATTAATAATTTTAATTAATATTACGTAAATATATATATTTATTGCGTTTTAAAATTATAACGCTATATCGAAACCGAACGTATTTTTTATTATATGTTTTAATTAAAGTTATTTAAATTTTATTTTTTATTTTTTAACTTAGTATTACAATTAGTTTTTAATTTATTATTATTATTATTATCGGATAAGTACCGTTTATTTTTAATACGCGATTTTTTAATTTTGATAAGGATTGTTACTTTAAATCCAATTTCCGATATATTATTTAACATATTAAGCTATGTATTATTATATTTTAGTAACCCCGGCGATTCCGGTAACAATATAAAAGCAAACAAATTATACGAATATAAATACGGTAATAAGGGTATAATTAATAAATTAAAAATATTAAGGAATAATAAATTCCGTATTAATATTATAAATAACGGAAATAAAGCAAATTTTTAATTAAAATTATTTAATATACCGTAAATTACATATATAATTATAAACGTTATTATAACCAAGGTTACGATTTTAAATTACGAAAACGTATAAACCGCGTATTAGATTAATATTTAAATTATTAAATTTATTATTAAATTATTAATTATTAATTTAAAGTAAACGGTTATATATAATATACTTTAATTAAGATTTAACGTAATTTGCAATAATTTTGCGATTTTTTCCGAAATTTATTAAATTTGTAATACAGCAGTAGTCCGTAATTTATATAAATCGGTCCGAGATATAGGAATGTAGCGTTTTTATTTTCGATTAAGCAAATTATGCCGTTTATAAAAAGTTTTCCGTATTTTTCGTAAAATAATAAATATAGTTTTTTCGTAAATTAAACGTAACGTAAATAAAAAACGGTTTTTTAAAACGTTTTAATACTGTTATTTATTAAGTCCGGAAATTACCTTAATTAATTCGATTACGTTTTAAATTAAATAAAGATTTTAAATTTCGTTTAATTTTTTTAAGAACATATTAAGTAAAAACTGTTTAAATTTAATGGGAATAAATATTTATTTTACCTTTTTATTATTAAACGGAAATAACCGTATAGAAAATAATTTGTTTGTCCGTTATTTATACCAGGATTTTATTATTTTTTAAATAACTATTTTTAATAAACCGGTTTTTGGTTATTTTTACGTAAATATTTTTAAATTTAAAAGTTTAGGTATGTAAATATAATTAGGCATATATAGGTTGTAATAAGGCCTAATTAAAATAGGGTTATTAAATTTTTTTTTAATATAATAATTTTATTTTTTTTAAATATGTTAAAATCGTTTTACGTATATATTCGCCGTTAAATAACGTATATTATTAAGGCCTTATTTTTATCCGGTTCTGTAGATTAGTATTAGTTTATTTCGGAA
Organism: Monosporascus sp. CRB-8-3; assembly: GCA_004155055.1. Lineage (NCBI taxonomy): Eukaryota > Fungi > Ascomycota > Sordariomycetes > Xylariales > Monosporascus > Monosporascus sp. CRB-8-3. The sequence goes on from QJNZ01000395.1 coordinate 76,573, forward strand.
GTTTACGGGTAATAGGAATAATATTTGGATTAGTTAAAGGATAAAATTAAAATTTAATAATTGTTTTGTTTTAATTAGGATTATCCGTAATAAATTACGTATCGTTTTTTTTATTATCCGAATTTATTATTTCGATTTTTATTACGATTTTTATATTTTTATAAGTGGTACGGTTTTTGGTTTACCGGGCCTAGGTTTTTTTCGTTATTTTAACTTTTTTTATAATAAATAGCTTAGTTTTATACCTGTTAAACGTTTAATAGGGTGTAAATAATATAATTTGTTTATAGCTAATTATATTTAGTTATTTATAGTTACGAACCGTTTAATTAAATTGTTGTTATAAATTTTTTATCGAAAAGTTTTTCGGTATTTTTTATTGTATTATTCGATTAATATCCGGGATATTTATGCTTAATCCAAAAATGACGGTAAATATAATAATACGGATAAAATTATTAAGTTTTTTTAATTTGTCGTATATATAAGTTTGGTTACTATAAGGTATTTTAAAGTTATAAAATTTAATAACCGTTTTTATAGCTTTCGGTAAATACCTTTAATCCGTTAGTATTTTAATTAAATAGTTACGGATATTTATGGTTTTCGTTTTGTTATTAATATAGATAATAGTTTTAATAATAATATGCAAACCGTTAAGCTAAGTCCTGGAGTTATTATTTAATAATTCGGAAATATCCGTTATTAAAAAATTTAAATACGTTTAATTCGAACGTTAACCTTTAAATATAGGGAAAATAGTAATATCGATTTCGGGCCGATTAATATTAAAACGCCGGATTTCCGTTTTATAACTATATTTAGTAAAACCGCCGACTTAACGAAGGTTACTGTATTTCGTAATTTTTTTTTTTTTTATGATATTACTGGTAGTTGTTATATACGTAAATTAATGTATATAGGTAAGAAGAATAAAACGTAAGTTACGGATATTAATATATTTAGGCCGGAAGTTTTTTTATTTTGATAATAAATATGTTTTATCAATTATAACTAAATTATACCGCCATTCGAAAATAGGATTTAATATGGTAAATTAAAATTGATTACTTAATACTTATTTAAGATTAAGGATAATATAACTATGTTATTTAGCGGCTATACGTTTATATATTTTTGGATTAAGTTTTTTTGTATTTGTAGATATTAAGATAAAAATAAAATATGGTATTGTTAATGTAAAAACTTGTTATTTTTTAGTTAACTTAATTAAGGGTACGATTTAAATAATAATTAAATCGGTTATTAAAGAAAAAGTTTAAATAATTATAAATTTTTTAAAGTTTGTTTTAACGATAAAAAGGATATTAAGCTTTCCGAAAACCAGGTTATGTACCGTATTTACCTATTTTTTCTGTAAAATACGGCCTTGTCCGTTAAATATAGTATTTAATATAAGGCAAACAAACTAACGGCGTAAAGTTTCCGTAAGGTTATTAGCCGTATATATAATATTAACGTATAAATTTATAATATTTATATCGGTAAAAAACCGGTAAAACTATCGGATAAAAATAAACGTTTTATTTTGAATAATTAAGTAATCGAAAAATTAAAATATTTACTTTAAACCTTTTAATATATTATTTATACTTAGTTAATTAAAACGGGAATATATATTGGAGTTTATTACTAATAATTTTAAATTCTATATATTATTATTTTGGTTTATAAAGTTATATTATTATTATATTAACCTAAAAGGGGTAAAAAGTTATATTAAATACTAATCGTAATTTTGGGCCATTTTCTTTTTATAAAAATCTAGGTTTAATTCTAAAAAGGACTAGATCTATATTAAAAAATAAAGATTTTAATTTTGCGTTAAATTATGTAAATTATAAGGTTAAAAACTTCATAATTAATATATATTATAAAAGTTATTATTAATAATTTTCTCGAATTTGTATAAAAGCACGTTAATTAAAGCTAAAAAATTATAACTTACTATCAGGCCCTATTTTTAAGGTTTTATTATTTTTATAGAGATTTTTTTTAAAGAGGTTTAGTTAATATATTAAACCCTTACAGTTACTTCTTAACGGAAAGCCCTAGCTACGGCTGCGCCGCAGGCGCAGCCATAACCTTAAAAATAGGGCCTGATTTTAGTGAGGTAAACTTAACCCACTTAGGTCCTGTTTCGGTCCGCTAGGACCGTTTCCGAGACCTTCCCTTTGTTAGGTCGTAATACTTATTCCGAAATCGATTATCGTATAATATTATTAAGCTTTAACTTTAATAAACCGTATACCCTTTAGCTAATTCGGTAAGGAAAATCTTTTAAAAAGTAATAACTTAAAAGATATTAAGTTTTTCGCGGTAAATCTTAAGTTTATGTAAGATAACTTTGTAACACTTTACTAGTCCTATAACTTTAATTTTAATTAATCTTACGGCTTTTCGAATTCCTATTAATTAAAACAACTAAAACATATCGGCCAAATTCAAATACAAAGTCCCAATATTTCGTACCTCCGGAATCTCGACGGAAACGGTCTCGATAATATTACTTAACTTAAATAAAATAATCGGCCGAATAAAATATATCAATACTTTTATCGATATTAATAATTTCCCAAAAAAAAATAGGGTTTTATTTTTAATTTTTAAATACGATTTAAGTTAAAACGGTAAAAATAATCGATTTTTACGTAAATTTATGCCAAAAAATATCCGGCTTATAAAAAGATTACTGGCAAAATTAAAAAATAACGATAACGGGTTTAAAAACGTCGAAGTTTAATTTTTAAATGGATATAAAATTAAAAATTACGAACGATAATTTATCTAGTTATTTTAGATTACGAAAACCGTTTGAAATTATATTAAAAATGATTATCGATAAGAACATAATTAAGGAGTTTAAAGTTACCTTAAAGTAAAACGCTTGTAAAAAGATTAAGGTTTAATAAAACCTAGCAATTAATAACATAATTTATTAATTTATTTAATTTAGTTTTACGGTTACGTCTCCTTTAAGGAGATAATAGCTATATTATAATATATATTTAATAAGTACTTACGGACTACCTATAACCGATAAGATTTATTTATAAATAATATAAATAATATAAGTAAATTTTACCTATTTTTTATTAAGACGTATTTATATATAATTATCTGTCGATTACATATTAATTAACGTATTAATTGATATATAATATTTATTTTATAAAATTTTAATTAATAGAGAATTTTTATAACGTTATATTAAATAAAAATTAAATATCAATATATAAAATATAAATAAATTTAATAAAGATTACCTCCGAATTGTTTACTTATAAATAATAATTTTTATCGTAAATCATTCGTAAATAAAATTTAATATAAATAAATAAATAATACAAACCTTATAAAGTCTTACTTATACTATTCTTCTATCTAAACGTAACATATGCTATTACCATACTAAAGCTGGTACGGAAAACAAAACATTTTGAGAGATGGTGACGATAAGCCTTAGCTAATACACTCTTCTCCGTCTGCCCGCCGTACTGGAAACAACGAGGTTACAGCATGTATATGTATTGTACCGGCATCAGTACCGTTGCCCTTACGTATGCTTCTATCGTCGCGCGATCTGGCACTTCAACCGGACAGTCGGAGGAGAATAGCGGTATGACCTGGCAAATGGGAGCGTATGAGCTTTCACGGCCCCTCGCGGCCAACATAGCATGGCTCATCACGTTTTTGCATGACTCGACAGAGCGGGTGGGTAAGATACACGCTGTCAGGTTCGCGCTGCTCGTCGGCCTCTTCGACCTAACTACCTTGTCTCATCAAGTGGCCCTCCCCGAGTTCCAGTCGGTAGATAAGCACTCGCTCTTCTTGTTGTCCATGATTGTTCTATTGCGCAACGGGGCCATGTTAAGCTTGTCATTACAGCGCGGGTCATCACCGCTGCGGGAAGACTACAAACATCTTGGACCTGGGAAGTGGGACAATGTTTCAAGATGTTCTCCACCGAACCTCCAGACGGTTCGAAGCTGTGTTTCACGAGAAGAAACTCTGTGGTAATTATGCATTCATCTCTGAATGGGCACGACGAGAGTATGGTGCGCTTAGGATGTCGGCTTGTTGACAGACTAGATACACAATAAACTGTTGTCAGTCAGATCTCCTCTATCTTCCTTTGTGCATGCGCCTATACGTCGAGTGTAGGATCGAGTAAACAGGGTCCCTGTAACAACAAATGATGTATTCTATCATGTATAGGTCTAGATGAAATTCAGTTGATGTCCCCCGGTTTGAATCCCTGAGATGTGTCTGAATCTGCCATGTTGTCTCCAGTCAATGAGTTTTGAGTCTATCGTGTTCTATTAGAACTAAAGGAAATACAATCAATTTGGTATCTTAGACGTGGAGCAGATACTCCCCTTTGACGGACGGTACGAACTCATTACAAATACAACAATAAATGCCTACTTCAGCTGCTCGAACTTCTCCTCAAGTGCTGCATCCCCATGAGCCAAATGCTTTACAGTCCAGTTCCATAGGTCCTCCTGCTTCCTCTCGTCGTAACTGTCCGTGCTCGAGGGGATTGCCTTCGGACCCTCGAAGTATTCACCTGACGTGCCCTCAACATCAGCCCCAACCGCTAACCGAGCAAGGTTGGCAGCGGATTCTTCGGGCTTATAGATGTTGTGGGAAATAGCTACGCGCAGCACTGGGACCACACAGGGGAGGATCTTATTCCAGAGGAATCTCTCCACAGCGCTTGCCTCACGCGCCAATCCAGAACCAGGCATCAGGCCAGGGTCAAAGGCGTTGATAGTGATATGGCGCTCAGGAATACGCTCTCTCAGGCGTCGAGCCAGAGCATACGTCCAGAGGATGTTGCACAGCTTGCTTGTGGCATAGCGTTGGCGGCCCTTGGGGTTCTTGGCTGAAGCAGGAGGAGGATACGCGAGCTCTTCAGCCGTGTTGTAGTACGCATCTGGTAAGCCGGTTTTCTGCGCCGGATCATGTGTACCGCTTGATGTAATAACGATGCGGGCATGATCAGCGAGTTGGGGACAGAGGAGATGGAACAAATATGCGTGGCCCAGGTGGTTGATGGCGAAAGTCTTCTCTATGCCCGCTGCGTTCTTATGCATCTCGGCAGGGAATTGCAGACCGGCGTTTAGGAGAAGAACCTTGAGGGGAGGGTACTTGTTTGAAACCCATTTCTCGGCAAAGAGGCGGACGCTATCCAGATCTGCCAAGTCTAGTGGTCTGAATATCGCGCTTTCGCGGCCTAGGGTCTTGTTTATGGAATCTGCTGCATGGTCCTTATCGGAGCGAGATGCCAGGACAATGAGATACTCGGGGTGTTCCTTGGCGACCCGGAGAGCTGTGTAGTACCCTAAATTGGCGGTGCCGCCAGTGATGAGGACTGTCCCCGTTGGTGCCATGATGATGGATATCACACTGACGTGATAGAAGGGAGTGCCGGTGTTGGGAGTGAGGATGAGTGCACAGTGTGGTGTTAAGATTGGGAAAGGGCGTAGACAATAACGATATATTGCGTGCGCGAGGGCGCTCAGTGGAAACAATGTGTGAGGGGACCTCGGGAATTAGTTTTACGAGCTTGTACTTGTAATAGGTAATCCGGGCATTATATACTTATCCGGGAACGGATTACCCACTCTGTTTAACCTGTATATACGAAGTATACAGGGGTTAGATAACCGGCGCATCTCATGCCCGCACGGCTGCCTGGCCCAGTTGTCCGGAATCCTGTAAGATACGCCGGGCTAGGTTTTATATTATTTACGTTAAATTTTTTTACCTACGAATTATTTACGATAGGTAATTATGATTTACGATTAAATAATTTATAAATAATATTTATTAATATTTATTAATTTTTTATATACTCGTATTTAATATTTATTTAATATAATATTAACGTACTACATATATAAGCGAGAGATATATATAAACGAAAAACTTTTTTTACCATTTTAATTATCTATTTTTAATCGTTTATTTCTTAATATTAACGTTATGGAACGCTTTACAAAAAAAGCGAGAATAAATTTAGCCATTCGGATTAAAAAACAAAACCCGAAAGTTAATTATAAAAAGCTTAATTTTATTTATAAAGTTCTATATATTTTTTTAATATACCGTTTTAACGGTAAATACGCCCGAACCGATATTATTTTTCCTTTATAAAAATTAACGTTAACCGAAAAAAAATCGATTATCGACCGAATCCTTAATTTAAATACGTAAACGTTTCTTATCCGGTTTTAACATATTAAAGATATAACTAATATATTACTAACCTAATACGTTACGGAATACGTCGGAATTAACTAGGCGTCGAATTTTGTTAAACGGAAAAAAAAATTTTAAACGTATTTAAATCGGAAAATCGATTATTAATAAATCTTATCCGAAAATCCAGAAACATTTCGTAAATAATTTAAGCTTATTCGGGTTATAATTACGAAATACGGTATTGCAGAAAAGGATATTTACAACTTCGACGGGATTAAATTTTTAATAAAGCTTTTTATAATAACGGGTATAATAATTACTAATGCCGAAAAACGTAAAAAACCTAAACAAACGTAATAAGGGAATAAAAAATAGGTTATAATTATCCAGGTTATTAATTCCTAAAATTAAGTTATATTGCTATTTATTATTATAATAAGGAAAAATTATTTTAAGTTTTAATACCGTAATAATTTATTATTAATAACTAATTAAAAAATCGTATTAAATAATAATAATTAAATAATAAATAAATTAAGTTTAAAATAAATCTAATATTTTAATAAATATATTCGGACGTATACGAAAAGTTCGAAACGTTTTTTTATCCTCGACGGTTACGAAAGTTACTATTCGATAAAATTCGGAAAATATTATATTAATTATAACATTATTACACTTTATATACCCGTATATTTTTTATACCGGCTTTAACTTTTTAATATATTTTATTTTTTTATTTTAAAACGTATTTATTTATGGTATATCGAAAATTTAATATAATATTATTATACCTATATTGTTAAAAAAGATTTTTTCGCCGGTTTTTATAACGCGTTTTAAATTATTATAACGTCCGATAATATTAAATCTGGATTCGCGAAAACTGGCCTTATTCTATTCGATTTTAATAACGTCCTTTCCGAATTCGAAATTTTTTTAATTATACTTACGTTAATTATTTCCCTATTAATTTCCGCCGGTTTTATTTCCCCGCTTGCAAAAACCTTTAAAAATATCCGTAAAACAATAAAATAAGGACGTTATTTGTAAAAGAAAATTAAAAATTATTAAGGTAACTTGCTAATAAAAATACTTAAATCGGTTAATCTTATAATAAAAAATTATATATTATTATTACATAAAGCCGTTCTTCTCCGGGAAAAAAATATCCAATTACGTAAAACGAATTATATTTTAAGTAAATGTTATAAAACTAAAAATAAACGTTTTCAAAAAAAAAAATACTTATTATATAAGAAAAATAAGCTTTTTTAACCCAAAAAAAAGGGGGTAGTAAAAAAATGCAACCAATAGCAACTGGGGGGGGGGGG
>QJNZ01000396.1:0-84024 GCA_004155055.1 Monosporascus sp. CRB-8-3
GCTATACCTGTCAGCTAGCAAGGGGTGCTAAACGCACCCTATATACGGAAAGGGTCCTTTTGATCGGAAGATATATGTTCCGTTTCTAGGCTACACAAAGGCTGTACGCGTACGAAAAGTATACGTAGATTATCCTAATATAACAATATAACTGATATCCCTTATATCTAACAATTAAAAGTTTTATTCGTTTAATTCGCGTTATTATTAATTGATTAGTTATTATTAAAACGATATAAGCTATATATTAATAGTAATAATTTATATATTTTATTAATTATAATAGTAGCGGTATTATTAACGTTTTCCGATATTTACAAAAAACTTAAAAATTAAAATCGCTTTAAAGGCGAATTCTAATTTAAAACGTATACGCTTAATATTTAGCATTTATATCGATTTTAATTAGGATATTTTATAACCTATCAAATTTATAAAACCCGATATAACCTCGTATTTAAAAAGACGAATCCGTTATACGATACGAAATAATACTTTAAACGGCTTTTTAACCATATTTACATTTTCCGAAAAAACCGCCGAAAAAATCGATTATACGAACCATCCGATAAATACCTTTAAAATAATTACCGAAAACAGATAAACCTATATTTAAAATTTCGCGACGTATATTTACAAAAATTAAAAGTATAAGATTTTTTATAAAAAGAATTAATAATTTTACGAAATAAATCCTAAAGTTAATATTTTCAGCAATTAAAAAAACAAATTTTTTCCTAGGAAAAAACCTGCAGGAATAATACGTTAATTTAATTAAATCCGGTAAAATATATAATAGTAAGTTTTTAATTAATACGTAATAGAAATACGGTAAAAAATTAAAGTAAATTTCGAAATTAATAAAGAAATTAAACGAATAAATTATAAGATAATAAAAAGTTATAACTTAAAAGTAGTAATATAATATCTTAAAAACGAAAATACCGATCGTATAAGTTAATAACTTATATATAACATTAACTCCTATTATCGGGATATAAATAACAACTTTTTAAAAAATAAGAAAACTTAAAATCGAAAACGGTAAAATTAATTATTAAAAAGTAACGGTTAATTTTTAAATTATTAAACTATAACCCAATTACCGTTTATATTACGAAATATTAAAGCAACGTTCCCGACGTTTTATAAAACTTTTACAAACTCTTTTAATAAAAACGACCTTAATTAGGAAAAAATAAAAAATATTAACTTTTAATTACGGAATTTTTTTTTAAAACGTAGGTTAAAATAAGGCAATCGTAAAGGTTTATAATCGGATCGAAATATTAACAAACGAAAACGCGAAAAGTTAAATATTTAAAATATACGTTATAAAGTTTATTTAAACTCTTATTATACGTTACTTTAATATCATTATATATTTTTTAATAAGGCCTTAATTACCTTTTGTTTTAATAACGAAATATTAAAGTTAATTTATTAACGAATTAACTTTAATTAATCCTTAAAAAAAATTAATCGATTATCGAAAAATATAAAGAAAATAATTACTTAAAAAACCGATTAATTCTTAAAGAAAATAAGACGAATTTTTACATACTTTTTAACTATTAATTAAAATAATACAATAAGCGTTTTATTTTACCTTTTAAAAGATTTGTTTATTTTAAACTTAAAATTTACTATATATATTTTTAACTTTATTAACAAATTCCTAAATTATAAAATAACGATTTAAAATAATAGAATACACGTAAAAAATATCTTCGTCCCGATTAAAAAATACGGGAAAATAAATATATTACTTTAAAGCCTTAAAAACTTAAAAACGTTACGTTTATACGATATAATTTACTATAAGAACTTCGTATATAACTTAATATTTTTCCCGCAATTTCGAAAGAAAAAATATTAATAAAATAACTAAGGGATTAATAACTATATTCGAAATATATATAATTAAATAATTATTATATTAATAAATATGTTCGATTAATTTATTATCGAAAATATTAACGTTATAGTTATTTACGTAGCCTAATAGCTTAATAGTTACGAGCCTAGGTATCTCTTTTAATTATAACAGGCTTGGGCACCTTATTTCGGTTAATCTTAAAAAATAATTGGTTTAAATCCAGCTTAGGCCACCGTTCCTTTAGGTAACGCCAGCCTAAAAGGAGCTAAACCAATTAGGGCTTCGGCTCCGTTACCGTGTCGGCGATAATTAAAAAGTGGCTGGTAAAACCAGTTATAATTAGGGGCGTTAGGAATTAATTAATTAATCGGGTATATTTTATTGTTAATTGCCGTATTAATAACCCGTATTACGTTTTTCCGGCCTTTAGCTAAGAAAAAACGGTTTTTAAAAGGGTGTTTCCCGGTTGTATTGTATAATCCTTTATATATATACTTAGTAAATAAATCAGCTTTTTGTATATAGCTAGCTAGATACCTTAATAGCACTTTATCTTGCGTAGTTATTTACGTAATTTTTGTTATTTATAAATAAAACATGAATTTATAAATAGTAAAATTATTACGAACCGGTAACGATATTATGTAATATTTAAAATTAAATTATTTAGGGCCCGAAATAATTATTTAATTATAATTTTATACGAAAGAAATCCGTTTAAAAGGTTTTATAACAGTTAAATATTAAGTATATAGCAAAATAAAGGCTAGGAGGCAAATACGTTGCGAACCGAAGGAAAAAACTTTATAATTAAAATAGAAAATCGCTATCGATTTTACAAATTTCGAAAAAAACCCGGAAAAATATAGATATATTATATTCGTTATTAACAGGTATTTAAGTTTTATTTAGGATATATACTTTAAAAACCGAAAGTAAGATATATTAATTAACGCGTTTCGATATTTAAAAATCTTAAAAAACTAGAACAAGGTTTTTTTATAGGTGATCGAATATAATACCGAAATCTTAAAAAATTACTTATTTAGAGATATATTACAGTCGCCTTTTTTTAATATTAACTTTAAACTTTTAATACCGTATACCTAGGCTTAAAATGGGGATATAAAACGTTTAAAGAGTATAATTAAAAAGAAAGTAATTACGATATAAAATGGCGTTAAGTTACCCTTATTTTTAATTATATATATTTTTAAAGCAGTAATAAATTTATATAACCGTATTTTTAAATAAGTATTTTTTTTAGTAAAGTTTATACGAAATTTATTATACTTACTTAACGTATATAAGGTCGTTAGGTTCAAGCCGTATTATCTAGGCTAAGCTAAAAATACAAAGTAATTATACTAATAATTAATACGATAAATATTTTACCTAATATTTTCGAATACGGCAATTATTAATAGTTTTTACGGTAACGATAAATTATACCTCGGTTGCAAAAAACCTTATTCCGAAACCGATTACGTAATCCCGATAAGTTTCGACCTTAATAAACCTTATATCTTTTAATTAATTTAATAAAGGGAATCTTAAATAATAACTTAGAAGATATTAAGCTTTTTACGGTAAACTTTAAATCCGTATAAGATAATTACTTTATAACCTTTTACCAATTTTACGATTTCTTTAATTTTAATAAATTTTAAAGCTTTTAAAACCCCTATTAATTAAAATAACCAAAATATGTCGGTTAAATCCGAATATAAAGTCCTAATATTCCGTACCTTCGGAATCTCGACGGAAACGGTTTTAATTAAGTTACCCGACTTAAATAAAATAATCGGTCGAATAAAATATATTAATATTTTTATCGATATTAATAATTTATTTGAAAAAAATTAGGTTTTATTTTTAATTTTCGGATATAATTTAATTTAAAACGGTAAAAATAATCGGTTTTTGCGTAAATTTATATTAAAAAATATCCGGCTTATAAAAAAATTGCTAACAAAATTAAAGGATAATAATAACGGGCTTAAAAACGTTGAAGTTTAACTTTTAAATCGATATAAGCTGGAAAATTACGAACAATAATTTATCCGGCTATTCCGGATTGTAAAAACCGTTTAAAATTCCGTTAAAAATAATTATTAATAAAGGTATAATTAGGTAATTTATAAGGTTAAAGTTTGGTAAAATTTAACAATTAATAATATAATCTATTTATTTGTTTAATTTAGTTTTACGGTTACGTTTTCTTTAAAGAAATTACTTAACGTATAAAAACGGTATTATAATATTTAATCGGAAACTTTAATAAATTTATTTACGAATATACGGTTATATAATTTACGTTATAATAATTACCGTTATAAAGAAAAAACGGAGATTTTAAAAGTTAAATCTTAAAATATAAATTAATTTTTTTATCGGTTACCAATTTACGAATATTTACGAAATTTGAAATTCGTTAATTAATAAAGTTATCGCTATTTAAAACGTATAGTTTAACGAAAAAAATTATTTTTTTTAAGTAATATTAAAAATTTAAAAAATTTTTTTTTTTTTTACGTTACGAAAAATAAATTATAAAATTTACTATAACAAATAAAATTATTTAATTAAGCTTAAAGCTATTTATATATATATATTTAAAAAAAACGAAAAATTAAACGGAATAATTTAACTACCGGTTAAATAAGAAAAATAGTTTCAAAATAACATAGGCGTTAAAAACGTATAAAAAAAATTTATTTATATAGAATTAATTATTTTTATATAACCGTTATATTCGAATTGTTTTCGTTTTTTAAATTATTACCGTTATTAACGTTTATTTTAATAATTATTACGATTAATATATTAACAGAAAAAATAAAAATAATTTTAAGTTCCTATTAAATTATTTAACTTAATATAACGGTAAAAAATAAAAATACTTTACGGGTTATAAACGTAAATTTGGCCTAATGGCTTAATAGTTGCGAGCCTAGGTGTCTTTTTCAATTGTGACAGACTTAGGCACCCTGTTTCGGTTAATCTTAAGAGATAACTGGTTTAAATCCAGCTTAGGTTATCGTTTCTTTAAGTAACGCCAGCCTAAAAGGAGTTAAACCAATTAGGGCTTCGGTTTCGCCACCGTATTGGCGACAATTAAGGGGTAGCTGGTAGGACCAGTTACGATTAGGGGCGTTAGGAACTAATCAATTAATCGGGTATATTTATCGTCAGTTACCGTATGTTACATAACCCGCATTACGTTTTTCCGGTCTTTACCAAAAAAAGACGGTTTTTAAGGGTATGCTTCCCGGTTGCGTTTGTACAAAACCATTTGTGTATATGTATGTAATAAACGGATCAGCTGTATATATGTACATAGCTAGATACCTTAATGGCACCTTATCTTGCATAAACGTAAATTTCCCGTATATTCCGTATCGAAATAATATTATTTAAAATAATTATAAGGTATAAAAGGCCGCTTTTAATATAAAACGGTTAACTTATTTTATAAATATAATCGATAATTAGCCGGTAAATTACGAAAATTTAAAAAAAATTAATTACTTAAAATACGTATTACCTTAATCGGAAAAACTTTAATATTTTATTATATAAAAAAACATTTAAATCGTTAAACCGGGTATATAAACGTAATTTACCGTTACCGCCGTAAAGCTATAAAAAACTAAATATATACCCGTTAAAAAAATATTTCGTAAAACTACAAAGGTTTATTTAATAATTTATAAAAAGATATAATTCTAGGAAATAACTAATTAATTTTTTACAAAAAAAAAACAAATCGTAAAATATATGTAAATATATATTCACAAATTTAATAAATATAATTAATTATAAAAATATAAAATACATTTCGTTATATAAAGCGATTAATAGCTTAAAACCGCTTATAATAATATATACGTATTTATAAAAAATTATTTAAAGCTTTAATTATAATAACGGCTAAGTTCGATTTAAAACTTAAATAATATAACGTTATTAACGTTTTTATTAACGTTAACTTACTTTATAAAATATATATAAAAACACCTTTAAGGTATCTTTAACGTAAAAAACTTTATATAATTTACGAAAATTGCTGTTATTATAATAAAAAAACTTTATTAAAACGTTTAAAATATTAAAACTTAGCTTAATTTCTTATAAACCTTATTATTTTACTTATTAAAGAGTATTTATCCTTTTTTTATAAATAATATCGTAATAGTATATCGTAAAAAAAATTAAAACCTCGTTAATTAATTAATTTAACAAATTCGGAAACGGTATATTTTTATAAAAAGTAAGGATTTATAATAGTTTTTCGGTATCGAAATAATTAAAAATAAATTTAATAAAAAAATTTAATAATTTTAATTTGATTTTATTAATAAATTAATTAACTTAATTTTTTAAAAAAAATCTAAATAACTTTTTAAATATGTTAATTATAAACGTTAAATTATTATTAAATCTTCATTTAACTCATTTAAATTTTATTAATAAATATTTAAAAAAAAAATCGGTTTTATTTTATACGTAGTAATTAATATATAAATTAATATATCCTTTACTATATCCCGATTTGCCCGTTTTAACTTAAACTTTAATAACGTATATTATAAAGCTGTTAATTGAATTGTATTATATTTAATCGGAATTAAAACGTTAACGTTATAATTCGAAAACAAAAATTTATTAAATATTTAAAATAACGTTTTTTTTGTAAATACTACGATTAATCGAAAAAGTTCCTAAATTTACGTTATAAAGTTATTTAAAAAAAATAATAAAATAACGGGCGAACAAATAAAATATAATAATTATTTTTATATTCGAAACGGAATTATTATTTTTTATACAGGTTATAAAAAAACCTTATTTAACTTTTAATTAATTAAAAAATTAAGAGTTATTTTAAATACTAAACTATTAAATATATGGTATAATAATTAACAAACGATACGGCTTATTAACGCTAATGTTATCTTATTATAGACGAAATTACAGTACGTTAATATATATAATTACTAATTATAAAAAACCGCAAAGAAAAATTTAATTAAAATAAATTATACGTTTACGGACGATATATTAATTAATAGATTAACTAAAACCTTATTACGTAAACCGTTTAAATATTTTACAAAATAATTAGAATTAATAAATATTACGGAAACCCTTAAACGGCGAAAAAATACCTTGCAAATAATTTTAAAAAAGAAATTAACTGATTAAAAAGAATTAATTACCGGAAAAAAGGTTGAATAAAAAATTATGGCTTTAAAAAGTAATAATATATAACGATTAACGCTATAAATACTTTAAGGCGTTAAAGGGGTATATCAGCTAGCAAAGGGTACTAAACGCACCCTATATACGGAAAAAGTTCTTCTAATTAGAAAATATATGTTCCGTTACTAAGCTATACAAAGGCTGTACGCGTACGAGAAACATACGCAGATTAGCCCAATATAACAACACAACTGATGTCCCCTATATCTGACAATACCACATATCCAGCACGCAGATATGAAGATGGATTACGAATAGATAGGGTATGGACTCGTGCAGGCATCTGTCAGCCTCACCCTTGGGTATTACACCAATTTAGTTTGATTACACTGAGGTAACTAATGCTAACTCGAAACAACTACTGCGATGGCGTCATTCATCTCGTGAATCCCAATACGGCCACCTGCGCTAGTCGAACCAGTTACTATGGTGTTAGAGGCAATTTTTAGCACACTGCTAGGTATATGGGTCTGGAGGCCCACCTAGTGATAACCAATCTTGGGTTAAAGGTCGCAAGAGGGCTGCAATTTTACGTATGTACCTATGGTCGACTCATGTAAAACTATACCCAATTTGTATGGCGTGGCTACTAGCGCGACCCACTGGTACCTGACAGGGTGTGAAATATTTTGCCTGATAACCATAGCAAACCTTTAGGCGTTGTAGATTGTCATCGAAGGCGGCATGCCAACTAGCTTCTCATGCGTCGATGGCATGAACTTCTTCTCCTTGTACCACGTCTGGGCGCTCTCGGCCAGCTTCGCCACCTCATCCATGCCGAAGTCTTTCTTGGGAAGCAGATCGTAGATGCCCTGGGCGTATTCCGGAGCGATGTTGTACTGCTGGGCGAGATACTTTTTCTGTTCGATGTGTGAGTATAAAATTTCCCCTCGTATATGATGGTTGCGCGACGCTACTATCTTACCTGAATCTCGGGATAAGCGACCTGGCTCAGATACTTGGCCGTGTTCTTGCAGGTGTTTACTCTTTCCTCTGGCGTCATGACCCGGCTCCAGAGCTCGCGGGCCTGGTCGTACTCGTTCTTCTTACCCTCGTGCCAGTAGTGGCTCTTCCTGCTGACGATGTTGTCATTCACCGCGTACGGCGCCTCGGCCACGTCCGGACGGAACTTGTGCGCAAAGCTGTTTGGTGCGTATTGCTTGTTGTTCGCATGGTTGGCATCGACTCTCATTTGACCGTCGAAGTTAAGCGAAGAGAAGGACTGGGCCATGAAGGGGCAGTTGACAGGGACCTGGTGCAAGTTGATTCCGACGCGGTGGTACTGGGCATCGCGGTAGAAGAACATTCTGAACTGTAGGAGGGGATCCGGCGAGTCTTCGATACCTGGAACCATACTACCAGGCGAAAAGGCGGCCTGCTCGACGTCACGGTGGAAGTTTTCAGGGTTCTTGTTCAATACCAGCCGGCCGAACTCCTTCATGGGGAATTGGCTTCTGGGCCACACCTTGGTAACGTCGAATGGATCGAAACCAAGGGTTTCCGGGTTGGCCTGCTGAGGTTGCATCACCTGCACATAGGCCGTCCACTCGATCTCTTCGCCGTTCTCGATGGCGTTCCACAGGTCGCGCTTCGAATAATCAGGGTCCTCTCCACACATGCGGACAGCTTCAGCGTCCGTGAACTGCTTCTGACCATGCTTGGCAATGAAATGGTACTTGATGTAAACGAACTCGCCGTTCTTATTTACCCACTTGAAAGTGTGGCAGCCGTATCCGTGGTTAAAACGCCAACCCTGGGGTGTTCCGTGGTCACTGAACAACATCAAGCCAGCATGGTTGCCTTCGGGAGTGTTGCCCAGAAGGTCGAACCATGCGTCAAAGTCAATAAGGAAGTTTCTGGGGTTGCGGGCCTGTGAACGGATGACATCCGGTCCTTGGATGGGGTCCCGGCAGAAGAACACCGGCTGTCAATGGTGAGTAACGCGCCACGGCCGAGTAGTACTCAGAGGGGACACACGAAGTTCAAGCCAACAATATCGTAGTTGCCTTCCGCGGTGTAGAATTTGATAGCAAACCCGCGAGGGTTGCGACCTTCGTCTGGGAATTCTCTTCCAAAGGTAACCGTCGAGAAGCGAACAAAGACGGGGTTTTTTTCGCCCTTGGCGGAGAGGAAGTTGGCTTTCTGAGAGACATTAGTCTTTGCGATTTTCTCATCATGCAGGTATTTCTGAGCTGTGAGACTGAAATCTGATTGCTTACCGTCAGAGCAGTCACGTCCTGAGTGCATTCGAAGTAACCGAAGGCACCAGAGCCGCAAGGGTGCACCATTCCTGTCGTCAAATCAGCCACGAAATTCTGGGTATGGATCACAAGAAGGAGCTTACTTTCAAGGAGCTTGGATCGGTTGAAATGTTGCTGCTTCCTAGGGCTTGTCAGTGCTGCCCTGCATGTCTCATATTGTGCTGCTTACTGAAACAGGAACACGTCGCTCGCCAGCGGGAGACCCCCGACGGTCTTGCTATGTGCTCTGAGATGTTGTGTTAGTCGAGTGCCGCATTCCGCGTTATTCCTCTTCACTTACGGATCCGGGAACGGAATGCCTTCGTTGTTGGTGAAGTACGGGCCGTCATCTTCGCGCTTACCGCCCTCCACGGCACCGGAGACTTTGGCGATGACATCGGCAGGGCCTTCGTTTGCACCCTGCATGTGGCTCATACGGGGTGCACGACCTTCACCCTGAGCCGCCATCCCAATGGCTGCGGCAGTAGCCCTCAGCGGGTGCTGGCGAGGGTCAAACTGATTCGAAGCGTTACTCATCCTGAATCTAGAGGTCGGCTCAGTAATGTCGTGCTAAGGATGCGATCGAGGAAGAGAGAGGCGCATAGCTAGGTAGCTGCACGAAGATAGACGAAGATGATATAAACCGGCGCAGCTTTATAATGTTTCGAGGGGTATTGGTCCACCTAGTGAGATGCAAAACATCTTTGCTAGCGGAATATTGTGTCCGAACCATACACTTCGCATGGCAATTAGTGTTGTTTATGCGTCATGTTGGAATGGTGACGTTTAGACTCGAGTAGCTTGGCATCACAATGGTAATTATCTTGACATTCATTGGCGGGTTCGAAGGCGCCTGAATTGGGTAACCAACGTCCCCGCATCCGCCGACAGCGATATAAAGACAATTATGACGGGTGTTGCATATATGTAGGGATAATTATGACGAAAACTTTCTTAATCCCAATACGTAGGCATGCGCCGGGGTGTTTTCCGGAAATCTTAACGTTCAACGTTGTTCTTTGATCTATGACTCTATCTGCTTGGGGGCGACAAGGCGTTAGTTGCAATAATTTTTCTGAAGGTAGGTAACGGTTAATTTTTATTCGCCTATATTACCTAATTAATTTTCGCAGAAAAAGGTACTTTTAGTTATATTTATTTTGCATTATAATATATATATATTAATACCGGTTATTATTATAAATTATAATATTATATTTAGTATAACGAAACGTTACTTATTTAAATTAACTACCGATTTATAGTATTATTACCTGTAATTTAAAACTTTATTTACCGTATACCGCGATAAAAAAATCTTAAATAAGTTTAATATTTCGAAACGGATTTTTTTAAAATTTTATTATATAAATTAATAAAGATTTCTATATTACTAATACGAAAAGAATTCCGTAAAACTTTTTTTCGCTCGTTAAAAAATAACCCGAAATATTAAATACTTTTAGCAATTAATATTTTACAAAAAGTAATTACGTTTTTATATAATTTTTATATAAATTTGTTTTATTTTTATGAAAAAAAAATTGTTAATAATAATAATATAAAGTAAAAAGTTATATATAAAAGTTTACGTTACGTTATACCGAAATTTATAATCTTATTTAAATTTAAACTTTTTTTAATTATCGAAATTAAAGTTATTTATATTAAGATTATATTTATAAATAATTCGAAATATTATAATTATTTTTTCCGCTTAATTTTCCAAAAAATCGCGGGTAATATTTTTATATTTATTTTTTTCTTTTAGTTTTTTTCGAATTAATTTAATTTATTTTTTCGTTATTTACTTAATATTAAAAAATAAAACGATCGAATTATTAATTTAAGTAATTTATTTTATTTTATTATTAAACGTTAAAAATTTTATTGTTTAATTAAAAAATAACGTAACGTTTTTAAAAAATTTTTAAATTAATGAATTATTTTATTATTTTGCAATTTTTTCGGGCGGTACCCGTTATTATTAAACCTTTTTTACGTAACTACAAAAATAGGTATAACGAAAAAAAAATTATCGAAAAATATATAATACGGAAAATTATAAATGTTTTTACATTTATTAATAAAAATAATAATTAAACGTTAAGTTAAATATAATAATTTTTTTAATCGATTTCTTTTCCTTTTGCCCGTAAAATATTAATAAAACTTTAGTTTTTACTTAGATAATAATTTATTTATATTAAAAATAACCCGTAAAAAGTTAAAACCTAAACTTTAAAGCCCGTATCGTCGATTTTATTAAGGATTATAATATTAAAAAATAACTTCCCGTAATACTTTACGATATACTTATTTACGATAATATTATTTTTTATATTTATTTAACTTATTTATTATAACGTTCGAAAAATAACTTAAGTTAACGTTTATAGTTCTAAACCCGAAATTTTCGATAAAAAGCTTTTTATTAATTATAAAAAGAAGTTAATAATTAGGTAATATAAGAAAAAATCCGATTTTATTTAATATGTATTAACCGATTTTTTCTTATAATTATATATATAAATTAAGATAAAGAAAAATAGATATAACTTTTTAATATACGTATCGTCTTATAAATAACCGCGAAAACGTAATTTTTTCTTATTTTATTCGAATTCGAAATTATTTATTTATTATACCTATTTTTAATTAATTAATATAAAAAAATAGCTTTAATAAAATAAGTAATAACGGCCTTATTTTAATCTTACGTTTATCGGTAATTAATAATTTAAAATACATCCTAATTAACGAATTAAATTACGTATTAAAACGGAAAATGGCTTTATTTATAAAGTTTTCTTTATACGTATCGGGATTTAATTATACCGTAAGGATTTTTAATTTTATTTTAACGTTTGCAGCTTTCCGTTTTTGTCTTATTTTGCCCTAATTTCGTACTAAAAAAAAAAAATTTGTAATATCGTTAACGTTAATATTGAAAATACCTTCGTACCCGCGTTTTTATAAGAGATTTGCTATTTCTGCAGTAAACCTTTCGCTATTCCTGTGGTGGTCCCACTTTTTAAACCTGCCAGCACCTGCTATACCGCCGCCACCTAGCAACACAACTGTATATAGCCGCAACCGCAGCTGTAATTGTAATTATAATACCTTAATTTTCTTTATTTTTTTAAACATTTACAGCAGTAACAACAATAATAATAACAACAATACCGTTAACAGTATTTACAGCTTTATCGGCGCCCGCGCTATTTATAGTACCTAAGGTGGCGATAACCTTAACCGCCACGGCTGCCCTGGACCTTAAACGCCGTTAACAAAAACTCGTTATTATTACGTACCGTCCTTAATATATAACAAGCTATTTCGAACTGGAACCAGGCGTATAAATACTTAATTCGGTTACGGTTAATGCAATTAACTTAATTAATAATAATTAACTGCTATATAAGGTTATAAAGGTATTAAAACGCTTTAAAACGCGTTAATTTTAGGAAATATTATTATAATATAGCTGAAATTTATTATAAGTTTTGTTAATAAAGGTATACCTTAATAAATTAATTGAAAATATGTATGCTTTGCATAAAAGGGTCTCTGAAGGAAAACTAGGTACGAACTGGCAGGTATGCCAGGTATATGCCAGGTGGAAGTGGGGCCACTGCAGGAATAGCAAAAGGTTCACTGCAGAAATAGCAAATCTCTTTTATAAAGTAGCGCAACTTAATAAAGCTTTAGTAGGCCTTTAGCGTTAGCACCTTTTGTATTAGGCTAATAACCCATTAAAAAATTGTTGCAACTAACGCCTTGTTGCCCCCAAGCGGGTAATACAGGGCTCCCGACTTTTATATCTAACTCTGTTTAAAGCAGTTACCCCTGCATTACGAGTTAACCTTAAAAAAGTCTCGATTATAAAAGAGATTTGCTATTTTTACAGTGAACCTTTTGCTATTTCTGCAGTGGTCCCACTTTTTACACCTGCCACCACCTGCTGCACCGCCGCCACCTGGCAACACAATTATATATAGCCGCAATTGCAGCGGCAATTACAATTACAACTTTTTAATTTTCTTTAATTTTTTCAAAGCTTCGCAACAACAGTAACAACAATAACAACAACACCGTTAACAGTATCTACAGCTTTATCGGCGCCCGCGCCATCTACAGCACCTAGGGTAGCGATAACCTTAACCGCCACGGCTATCCTAGACCTTAAACGCCGTTAGCAAAAACTCGTTACTACTACGCACCGTCTTAATACGTAACAGATCATTTCGGGCTGAAGCCAGACGTATAAATACCTAATTCGGCTGTAGCTGATAGGATTAACTTAACGATAATTAACCGCTATATAAAATTGCAAAAATGTTAGAACGTTTTAAAACGCGTTAGTTCTAGGAAACATTATCGTAATATAGCTAAAGTTTATTATAAGTTTTGTTAATAAGGCTGTACCTTAATAAATTAATTAAAAATAGGTATGTTTTGCCAGTGTTTTGCGTAAGGGGTTTTTGAGGGAAAACTAGGTACGAACAAGGCAGGTATGCCAGGTATATGCCAGGTGTAGGTGGGGCCACTGCAGAAATAGCAAAAGGTTCATTGCAGAAATAGCAAATCTCTTATGAAATATCAGAACTGTTATCTAGAGCTCTAGATGAGTGCAGGATAAGTACAGGTGCAACCTACACCCAGTACATACAACGCTGAGGGAGTGTTATTTCAGTTCCCTCGTAGAATGATTGGATTCGTTATATGGGGATTCGTCCACCAATTCCAGTGTTAGGAGGAAATCGTACTCTCTGGTTTTGATATTCCCGGTTAACCGAAGTTAGTAGGTTCACATTTGGTTAGGAAAGCTGCAGTACCACTTATTCTAGGCTAGTCTTCCCGCACCATGTGGCTGGGCAATCCACGCAGGCAAGTAAGAAGATAGGAATATCTGACGGCAGGCCATAAGACGTTAATCATAACAAATTTTCTGAAAGTGGGATATTTTTATTCGCCGCATTGATCCAATCACCTTCCGCAGGAAAAGCTACCTTTAACCATACCTATTTTGCGTTATAATACAAATACTAACACTTGTTACTGTTACAAATTGCAGCCAGGTGCGTCTCGTACTCCCAGTTCTCCCACTACTTGGTGTCGATGAGCAGCAGCGGCCACCGGCTGATGGCCTGCCCGATGCCGCGCCACACCTTGACCTGCGCGAAGCATGGGTACGCCTTCAACATGCGCTCGGCCTCCTTGGTGCCAAGCACATCCAGGAGCGACGAGGCGCCCGAGATGGGGGTCCCTGCCGCAGTGTGCGATGGGTAGCTGGCTGACGCCGACATCTTGGTCGCGAAGCCGCCGGGCTTGACGACCTGGTGGCGGAGGCGGAAAATATACGGAATGACGACATTAGCGCCGGTGGTCCTCTGTACAAGGTCCTTGCACTCTTGGAAGTAGGCGTTCTCGAGGAGCGTCTTGTCTTCCTTGGCGTTGAGGAAGTCCTCTGGGGTCATCTTGGTCTTGTGGCCCACCAGCTCATATCCAGCCTTGGCGAAGGTTGGCTTCGTGATCCGGATGTCCTGAGCCTCGCATTTGATCTTTAGTGGAGGGTTGATGTTCATGTTACCGGTGGAGAAGTCGACATATGCCTCCTGATCGTCCTTGGCCCCGTTCCACATGCCATACATGCCCGTGGTTGGGCACCGATAAGGGCAGCTGCGACCATGGTGCTGATTTGAAAATTTGAAAAGAAGACGGTTTCTCCTTACGGGTATAAGAGATCGGATGAGGGTGAAGTTGATTCTGTGTTGAAGCCTAGTTGTGATGATCCTGTTCAATTTCCTCTCCAGAGGTGAATTCCTGTGATATATGTATCAAGCAGTATAGTATGTGAAATATACCAAAGAATATACATTGTAGAAGGATTTCAGGATTCAACGGAATACGACCCCATGTGGACTGATCTTGGAGCTATACGCCTGAACGTAACACAGTATACTGTCATTTCGAATCAGAGGTGCAGTTCGTAAACTTTCAGAATCTTATTCTTCTGGCCCGTGCCAACCCTGTCAATAAGTAAGACAAAAATAGAGCTGCTTTTACTTATATTCCCACCATTTTAAGTTTTAATCCAATCGGCTAAAATAAACGTATAACGTTCGGTTATATTTAACCGTATTACTTTTTAATATAACTGAATCGTTATTATTTTTCGAAATTATATAATATTAACATTTTTATTTAACGAATAATAACGCTTTTCGTAATAAATAAAGTTCTTTCGGGTTAAATATCGATATATTCGAAAAGAAAAAAAAAGTATATTAACTTGAAAAATAACGGCTTATTTAGAAGACGAAAAATATCGGATAATATTTATAAAGTAACCTAATTTTATATATAAAATTAACGGTTAATACCAAGGCTTTCCTAAATTCAAAATCTTTACGAAAAAAATCCATACTTTATTTTTAACATAATTATTATCCTATTAACGCAACTTTGCCCGAAAAGCCCCCCGGGCTTATCGATTACTATATATACCTAATAACGTATTATTAAAGCTTTATAAATTCTTGTCGATTTTAAATTTTCGCAAATAAATTAAGCCGTAAGCTAAACCGAAAGTATTTAACCATATAGGCGTTATTCGTAATTTTTATTTAAAGTAATATTTCTTTTCGAATTATATTAAAAATAAATTAATTAAAAGCTTAACATTTTAAATTATAAAATTAAAAAACGTAATTATTAAGCCGTAATTAATAAACTAAACGGGGAAAAAATTATAATAACGAAAAAGTAAATAAAAAATAAATATATTTACTTTTAAAAAAGGATTTAAATATAACTTGCGTTAAAAAAAATGGTTTCGGTTAAAATAAAAACCTTTAAATTTTTACAGCTAAGTTTAACGTATAGAAAAATTACTTAAAAGTTAATAATACTTCCTATATTAAACTATATAATAATGCAAGGTAAAGTGCTATTAAGGTATCTAACTAGCTATATACAGGAAGCTGATCTATTTACTAAGTATATGCACAAAGGATTATACGATACGACCGGGGAGCACCCCCCTAAAAACCGTCCCTTTTTAGCCAAAGGCCGGAAAAACGCAATACGGGTTATATAACACGGCAACTAACGGTAAAAACACCCGACTGATTAATTAGTTCCTAACGCCCCCAATCGTAACTGGTCCTACCAGCCACCCTTTAATTGTCGCCGACACGGTAACGGAGCCGAAGCCCTAATTGGTTTAGCTTTTTTTAAGCTGGTGTCACTTAGAAGAACGGCGGCCCAAGCTGGATTTAAACCAGCTGTCCCTTAAGATTAACCGAAACAGGGTGCCTAAGCCTGTCGTAATTGAAAGAGACACCCAGGCTCGCGACCACTAAGCCATTAGGCCAAACTATATAATAATAAATAATCATTATTAAACCTGTTCCGAAATAAAGCCTTTTTAATATAAGGCTTTAAAATACGTTAAACTTTATAAAACCGTATTCGGACTTTCCGTTAAAACTAAAGGCGAATTAACTATTAATCTTAAAAAAAAAACTAACGTTATTATTTACTTTATTTAAAAAGTATTACAAAAGGTTTTTTCGTAAAAGTCGGCTGCCGACTTAAAAAAAATCGCTTTATTAAAGAAACCGAAACTTTTTTCGCTAATAACGACGCTTTATAGCCGGTATACGGCCGTTTTTATAAATGCCTTATTAATAACGCGGAAACGTTATAAAAAAGAAAAAAGGCTAAAAAATATAATAATACGATAATAAAAAAAAATCTCGATAACGTTACTAAAACGTTAATTTACTTTAAAAAAATAACTTAAAATACCGGGTTAAATATAAAAATAATTTTTAAAATTTTTAATAGCATTTATACCGATTAACTTAACGATTATACGTTATTTCGCGTTATCCAGGCTTAAGCTGGTAAAAACTACCTCGTTATTATATTTATTAACCTAAACGATAATTTAAAGTTTTAATAATTTCGAAATTTCGAAAATAACGGGAATTTAAACCGTAAAAATACCGTACGTAACGACGAAAAAGTTATTTCTAATAAAAATAAAAATATCATTAGTTCCTTAAACATAAAAAACGATGGAAATAATAAAAATAATAAAAATAATACGGAAATAAAGCTGTAAAAATATGTTAAAAATGTTAAAGGTGTTAAAATGGTAAAAGTAACTAAAGAAAAGTAATATAAAAAAAATAACGTTTTTTTTCAAAAATAACTTTTTCCGAATTAACATATTTCGTTATAATACTATATATAATATTATTTAATATAATTAAGTTTTAAAAAGTATTAAATCCCCATATAAAATTAACGTATTTCGGATTTATAACTAACTTAATAATATCCAAGTAATTATAACGAATAAACTAAATAACTTTTTATACTCCTTTTTAAAAAATTATACCTTATTATATTTAAATATTAAGCCTTTCCTTTAATTAACCTATAATAATAATAATAATAATAATAATAATAATAATAATAATAATAATAACGTTTTATTTAATTATTTTCGTCTTTAATCTTTTTTAAATTTCAAATATAAATCCCACATTTTTTTCGCGATTTAATTACGATATCCTATAATAAATAAAAATACGTTACTTTATCTTTTTACGAACGAAAAATTATTCGCTTAATTTTTATTGATAATAAAAACTTTTTTATCCAGTTTTACGGATTCGTTAAAATCTATTTTGCTATATTTTAACAGGAAATTATAAAAACTAGCTATGACGTAAATCGTCTTTATTATCGTATTAATACGTAAATAAAAAAGATTTTCCTTAAAAATTCCAAAGGGATTTTTCTATTTACCGAAAGCCTTTTCGAGAGCGTTCCGTAATTATACATACCTTAAATTATACAGCTTTTCCGAAATACGTAGTTTTAACTAGGCTTACGCCTGCTTTTAAAGGTAATATCGCATTTTACGATACGAAATAAAAATTTATTTGCTAATAACGTACCTAATATTACCGAATATATACTTCTGCTTAAGGATAACGAAATTATTACGGTTAACCATATTATTAAAAATTTTAGTATTATTTATAAAATTTTCCCAGCCTGCTAATACGTAAATAAACCTCTTATCGAAATTATAGATAATTAATATATTCGTTAATAACTTCCTTTTATAATTTTTTTATACCTTTTACTTAAAAGCGTTATTTTCGATCTTAATTTTAAAATAAATATTATCGAATATTCTTAATACGTTATTAAATTAAAAAAAAATCTTTCTGTTATTTATAATTTTACGGTAAAAACAATTATTAACGGGCTTAATAATAATACGTATTAACATTATAAAGGTATTTAGGATTTAATAAAACGTACGATAAACGGTATTATTATTTTTTATAAAACGATCCGAAACGACCCGAATAAAAAAACCTTAAGTTACGATATAAAAAAAATTATTATTTTTTTATTTACCGAAATCCGTAATACCTTTAACCCCGTATTCGTTAACAGTTAATTACGTAATACGTAATACGTATCTTTCTTTATCCTTATAATTTTTCGAAAATAATTATCCGTCGAATATAATATCGCAAATATATAATTAAAGCCCGTTAGGTTATTTATATATACCTGGATACGGTACTGGTTATAATAATCGAAAATTATAAAGGAAATAACGATAATAGTAAATTATTTCCGTTAATAACGGCGTTTTTATTATATTACAATTACAATTATTAATAATTACCACAAACCGTAAAAACGATCGCAAAATCGTAAAACGACGGTTATGGAAATTTTTATTTATAACGTTATTAAGATATATAATAAAAAAAACAACTTGGGGCTAAAATAAGACTTTTAACGTTATTTGTACGTTATTAATAAACCGTTTCTAACGTTCGAAAGCAGTTAAATTTAAAGTAGGGGAAATTTAAAAAGATTAATAAATATTATTAATCCGGACCTGCTAAAAAAAACCAATTATTTTTAACGAAAATATATGGAAATGGCTAGTTCTAAACGACCCGAACGGTTTGCTGAAACTGATTCTAAATCCCCACAAGTAGGTGTTGCTAAAAGTTTACGAACTGGCCCAGAGTGTCCTCGCCCCATTTAGCTTTTGAATCACATACCTTTTTTGCAACGCAACTTTTAACTTTAAATATACGCTTTCAAGCGATATACTTAACAACCAGAAAGCTCTTAATTTGCAGCCATATATCATTATGTAGGCCTCGTCGAGGGCTACATTTTGATACCAGATATACCTTTATAGCTACTATATCCGATAAAGGACAGGTTATTAAATAAAATTCTTCTATTTAACAGTTATATTTCTTTTAATAACTTACCCAATATAACCGTTATAAAGGTACAATTAATATCATTATATAGCCCTCGTCGAGGGTTATATAATAATATATAACTGCAAATTAAAAACCTTTTAATTGTTAAAATATATCGCTTTAAAACCCGAAATATCTAAAATTAACAATTTAAACGATGTTAAAGTTATTTATTATACGAAATAATAATTAAAACACCTTTACTAAAAAAGGCTTAATAAAAAATTAGGCTAACGGCAGGGAACTTTTATTAAAAAGGCTTAATACGGGGTTGCTACTGGGCTAACGCCGTATTAAGCTTTTTTTAATAAGGGCGTTTTAATTGCTATTACGTATAACAAACAACTTCGATATCGTCTAAATTATTAATTTTAGATATTTCGAGTTTTAAAGCGATATATCTTAACAACTAAAAGGCTTTTAATTTACAACTATATATTATTATGTAGCCTTAGACGAGGCCTACATAATGATATATGGCTGCGAATTGGGAGCCTTCTGGTTGTTATGATATATTGTTTTGAAATCAGATATATCCAAAGTTAATAGTTGTGTTGCAAAAAAAGATGTGTGATTCAGAAGCTAAGTGGGGCGGGGACACTCTGATTCGAAACAACAGTATCACCAAAAGTGGATGGTCCAGACCAAGAGAAAAGTGGGCTCCGTCGGCATAATAGCAAGAAGAAACTTTATGTGAACCCCTTATATTCCGTATGTAGATCGTAAGACAGGGGCGAAGTTTGGTAACGGCCGCGGTTCTATGCAGAAGAAAAAGCCGAAGACGAGGGTGCATTGCCAATCATTGCCAAAAACCATGCAGTCCCGCGATAGGAGAGATAACTAATTCTAACATATACGGTAAAATGCCATTCTTAGACATGAAAATCATGCTATTCATCTAGACGATATGGTTATGTATTGTTAGTAACTCTATGAAGAACTCAAGCAAGCTGTATGATCTACCCGCCGGTAGCGGCGCCGCGCAGAATCATATTTCATCTGCGGGAGTAGGGTGGAAATGGTGGTGTCTTAGGACGAGGTAGCGCGCAGTAAGGGGTTGATACTTGCTGCATAGCACTGCTAACAGAGGGCCTTTGTAATCGTACCAGGTCCTCAGACTCGCATCAGAACCAACCGGTTTACCGAATCGAAAGATCGCATCTTTTTGAACAAATTGCGAGTTATACTCAACGATCTATCATACATTTGCCCAGCGGTCTTGACTAGAATTGCTTCATATCAGAAGGTAGGCATATCTGTCAGGCACTAACGATTGTATCGGTATCCTGAGATGAAACTCAAGCGATACGTAAATTGGCACGGGTGGCCACTCTACGGCCTCTTCACTCCTCGGCTCTATCTCTGCTCAGCTATTTATTAAGAGTTGTGCTATTCGCATATTAATTTTTATATAAGAGCCATTACTTTTTTTCTACCTGCTACCGCCTCACTACTATTTTAATTACGTTATAATATTTATTAATGATCTTTAAATAACTTAATAATATAACTTTTTTAAAAGGGACTATATAGCTTATTTTAATCCTTATTAGCTATAAAAAAAATAAATATCCGTTTAATTTCGCGATTTTTCGTTACGGAGATATATATAAGTAAAGTATAAGGTATAAAAAAGCGATATAACTGGAAAAAAAAAGGGGGTCGCATAAAATATTTTAAAAGGTTTAGTTTTATAATATATCTTTATAGCGTTTTGCTATAAGGAAACAGAGAGATACGGCGGAACCTCGGCGACTAGTCGCCGACCCACATGCACACCTATAAAAGACCGCACTCAGATAACACATACAACTCAGATAGAAGTCTGCTAATACACCTACTTCTTGGAATGGTCTGCTACTGTTCGGCCACCACCTTACTCTCATAACCATACCCCTTACATTTGCTTAATAATAATTAAAAAAAAATATTTTTTTTTAATATTTTAATACGTACGTATTATATTACCTGTAAGGTAGCGAGGGTGCGACGCTAGCTATAATACCAAAAGGTTAGTAATTCTAAACCTTAATTAAGATATAAACACCTTAATTTACTTTATAAGAATTAATTATATATATTATTATAGCGACTCTCCTTCTTTTAATAAAATCGTCCCGATTTTAAGCTCTATAATAAGGTATTAAACCTTTAAGGTTTTACTGCGCCTTGTAAATATATAACGCGGCCGTCGACCGTTATACGACTACTCGTTAATATTACGACCCAACAAAGGGGAGGTCTCGGAAACGGTCCTAGCGGACCGAAACAGGACCTAAGTAAGTCAAGTTACGTAATTTAGATCTCTTTTGTATTTAAGATCTAATTAAATCCATATAGATCTAATACCCTTTAGATCTGGGAAGATGATAAGATCCATAAAAAATCCAGGTTTTCATAAAGAATATATACGCTCGTTAGTTTTATAGCTTGGATAACGACAGCTTGTAATACAACTTGGTTATTTAAAGCACCCTTGGTATTACTAAACGTGACTAAATTACCTTTATTGCTTAGAATCTTACGATATAACTGCTAATATAAACCCGTACGCTTAGGTTTAATAGTTGGTTAACTAGCTTAGCCGTTACAGTTAAACGCTAACGTTATTTTTTTTTTTTTAGTTTACTTCTTAGCTTTTTTTTTTTAATTTGCAGCGGCCCCTTTAAAAAATTAAACCTGCCTCCGGTATGTCGATAACCCGTTACCGCACGGACTGGGTAATGTATTTAATTAGGGTTTAGAATAATTATAAAGTAATAAGAATATAATGTTAGCTATAATACTAAAAGATTAGTAATTTTAAACCTTAATTAGAGTTTAAATACCTTAATCCACCTTATAAGCACGAACTATATATATTATTACATTATATTAGAATTAAGTGCGTTAGTATATACCGGATTAATTAGCCCGTATAATACTTACCCGAACACGTTTTAAGTATATCCGGTATATTTATCTTTTTAATTAATCTTTTATACAATAAACGGATATCTTTTAAATATAACCAAGGAATATATATATATTAATATTAATATTAATTAAATTAATGTCGCTAATTTTAATAAAAAAATATTTTTTAATTTTTAAAAAAAAAGTTATTTTAAAAACTTTATTACTTTTAGTATTTTATAATATATCGTTACGAATTTATACTTAACGTATTACAAAGTTTTAATTTACGATTTAAAGTTAAAGTAATTAATAATAATTACGAAAACGAATTTATTCGATTAAATATATATGTTATGATAAAGTTTTACTAAAAAGATAAAAATATTTTTAAATAAAATTAATAAGCTGTAAAAGAATGATTTTCACGAACTTATATTATAAATAACCTATATAAAAATAAATATAAACGCTTTAAAGTAATACTAATTAAAAAAATCGATTTTTATCTTAATAATAACCCGTTAGCAAACCCGAATTATTAAAGCTAAATAAAATATGTAATAAAAGCCTTAAAACTGTGTTTAAAAACTTAAAATATATCGAAAAACTTAAAAAAAAAAGAAAAAAAAAACACCTTCCCTTGTAAAAGATCCTACGAATCCTTAGCGGAACCTAACCAGCAACGCCTTACGAATAAGAATGTTATCGTTATATTTATCGAAACGGTTTCTATTACCACCCTTTTCGCTTTATTACGAAATAACGGTAAATACGGCGGCGGAAAAGGCGGTAAAGGTAAAAAAAGCAATAATAACTTCTCTTTATTATCTAGCTCCTTATCGTTATTTTCGAACTTAAACTCTAATTCGAACTTAGATTCGAAAAAGATTTAAACGCTTCGAATAATACTAATCGGAAAAATGGTTATTACAGCCGTAACAAAAAAAAAAAAAAAAAAAAAAAACCTTCGCTCTCTATTAAAAGCGTTTGGATTTTGCTCTAAAAAAATTATATAAAAAGTTCTAAAAATTAGAAATTATAGAAAAATATATAATATTAAGCTTTTAAAAAGATAAGTTATAAATTTTATTTTTATTTTTAACAAGCTTTATCTAATAATAGTAATTATTAAAACGATATATTAAGCACTTTTAAAACTTATTACCGGAAATAAAGGAATATTAAAAATATTAAAAACGTTGCGTAAATTTATATTATAACTGGAAAAACCCCTTAATACCTTTTCGTGAAAAAGGTTAAATTAATACCATTATAATAGGTAAGAACTTATTCATTTTTATTACGAAATTTTAAAAATTAATTTATAAAATTATGAAATATAATATAAAACTAAATAAGAATTAATAAAGTTATTATAATCTTAACTACCGTTAAAAAAAATGGAAATAATTAATATTAAATACTAAATTTCGTATTTTATAAAAGTAATTATATAATATACTACTTAATAAATAATTTTAATAATAAAAACGGTAATAATAAATTTAAAAACTAAAGTTATAACGTCCGAAACAACAATAATAGTAAGAGAAAAAATAACGGTAATAAGCCTTTATAAAACACTAAAAATAAACCCTTTTATTAAAATTAAAAAATATAATTATTTAATTAAGAATTATTAAAAGCTTTAAAAAACGGAAATAATAATAATAATTAAAACGGTAATAATATTAAATAATATAATAATAATAACGGTAAAAATACGAACCGCTAATAATGTTTATTAAAGGCGTACTTTATCTTAAACGGTTTTTAAAATTTATAATATTAATTTCGGCCTAATGGCTTAGTAGTTGCGAGCCTGGGTGTCTTTTTTAATTGCGACAGGCTTGGGCACCCTATTACGATTGATTATAAGAAACAGCTGGTTTAAATCCAGCTTAGGCTACCGTTCCTTTAGGGGCGCCAGCCTAAAGGAGCTAAACTATTGGAATTTCGGCTCTGCCACTATATCGGCAATAACTGGAATGGTTAGGGGCTTTGGGAACTAATTAAATTAATCGTATACGTAATCGCATTTGTTACCGTATCAGAAAACTTTTATTAATCGGGTTTTTTATCCGGCTTTTTAAAAAGTACGGTTTTTGGAGGTATTTTCCGGTCGCGTTTATAAGAACCAATATGTATGTATATAGTAAATGGATCAGCTATGCTAGATACCTAATGGTATATATTCTTATAATATTAATTTCTTAAAAAATACCAAACTAGATATACCGTAAAAATTAACAAGGTAAAAATAAAGAAATTACAAAGTTATTTAATTACGTTATAAAAAATACTAAACGTATTAGGTAATAAAATAACGCTTTAAAAGCCGCTATAGTTTTTATTCGAGAAAATAACGTATAACGTTCCGAAAAATATAAATCTGGAAATATTAATATATTTAAAAAAGCTTTTCGTATACGCGCTAAATAATAGAACCGATAACAAACTGGTATTACGCTTAAAAATAAGCATAAAATCGAATGCGGAAAGTTTTTAGAAAACTTTAAAAACGAATATATATAAAAGATATTTTAAGTTTTAGTCCTTTAATTATATAACGTATAAAAAAACCGTAACGTAATATTATAAAATTCGGAAATTAACGTATTTATTATAAATAACGTTAAAATTATTTTTCGAAATAAAGGTTGAATATATAAAATCAAAAGTTCAGAATTATCATTAAAAAGGAGTAATTGAAATCTAAATAATGAATATAATTACTTAGAATTTTAAAAGAATTAAAAAGGAAATCTTATATAAACGGCCTAATTAATAGAACCTAATAGAAATATGTATTAAAATAATATAAGGTAATATAAATTATTAAAATAATTATAAAAATAAGTTTAAACGAAATAAACGTTAAATAAATCGTTTATAAAATTTATAATTAAATTAAAATTTTTAAAATAATTTGAAAAAGTCTTTAAAAACGATAGAAATATCTTAAAAATTAGTTTAATATTACGTAGGCTAAATTAAGCCCGTTATTATTAATAATAACGCATATTATAACTTAATTATAAATAATATTAATTATTATTACGTTTTTAAAATATATAAAAATAAAAATAAAATATAATAAAATTATTATTTATATAAAATAAACCTTCTCCCTAGAGGAGACGTAACCGTGGAACAAAATTAAACAAATGGATAGATTGTGGTATCGGTTGCTAAGCTTCACCAAGCCCTAACCTTCTTACAGGCGTCTTATTCCAAGGTGACTTCAGACTGCCCTGTTATGCAAGCCCCTATCGACGACCATTCTTGACCGAATTCTGGACGGTTTTCGCAATCCGGAGCAGCCGGATAAATTATTGTTCGTAATCCTTTTCGTATCGAGCCAAAAGTTAAATTTCGAAATTTTTAAACCTTTTACCGTTTATATCTAGCTTTTCCAACAGTTCCTTTATACGGTTAATATTTTCCATTATAAGGTCGTTTAATTTTTAATTATTTTTGCTTATATAAATTAAATCGTATCCAAGAATTAAAAACAGAATCCGATTTTTTTGGGAAAAATTAATTAGATCGACGGAGGTATCGATATTTTTAGCTCGTTTTAAAGCTTTATTAAGCTTAGGGACTTTAAAAAAAAACGTTTTCCGTAAAGATTTTATAATTACGGAATACCGGTATTTTATAATGGGAATTACCCGGCATATTTTAATTATTTTAATTAATAAGGATTTAAAAAGGTGTTGTAAGATCGATTAAGGTTAAAATCGTAGGACTGGCAAAAGGTTGCAAAGCAGCTATTTTATACGGATTTAAAGTTTACCGCGAAAAGCTTAACATCTTTTAAGTTATTATCTGCATTCCCGGAGATTCCCCCTGCTAAACCAGCTAAAGGGCATAAGGTTTATTAAGGTTAAAGCTTGTCGGCATTACGCGAATAAGCCTTTTAACCGATATCAATCGAGAAATTACGTATTTACGGGGACTTAATAATCGGTTTCGGGATAAGGCTTTTCGTAACTAAGGCGTATAATTTATTATTACCGTAAAAACTATTAATAATTGCCGTATTCGAAAATATTAGATAAAGTATTTATCGTGTTAATTATTAGTATAATTATTTCGTGTCTTTGGCTTAGCCTGGATAATACGGCTTGAACCTAACAACCTTGCATATAAAATAAACTTAAAAACTAAATTAATTCTAGATAATAAAATTATTAACTCCGTCCGTAATAATAAAAAGAAAATTAAAAATAAATTTATTTAAAATTTTTAATAATACCGAAAAAATTAAATTAATTAACTTTAATTCTTATAATTAACATTAAAACGATACTTTAAACTAAAATATAGACCTTATTTAAAATAATGTTTACGTTACGATAATTTAAATATATATTTTACCTTATTTTTAAAATTACGTAATAAAAATAATAATTTATAATTAACATTATTACTTTATAAAAATATTATTATCGGGCGTTATATAAAAAA
This sequence comes from Monosporascus sp. CRB-8-3, assembly GCA_004155055.1. Lineage (NCBI taxonomy): Eukaryota > Fungi > Ascomycota > Sordariomycetes > Xylariales > Monosporascus > Monosporascus sp. CRB-8-3. Next base: position 27,084 of record QJNZ01000396.1, read on the forward strand.
CGAATTAATTAAATAACGTATATTTACATATTATAAATAACTTAATAACTTAATAATTACGAGCCTAGTTTTTTTTAATTAATATAGGCTTAAGTACCTTGATTTAATTAATCGCAAAAACTAATTTGTTTAAATGTAGCTTAAGCTACCGTTTTTTTAAGTGGCGCCAGCTTAAAGAAGTTAACTAATTAAGGCTTCGGCCCTGCCACCGTATCGGCGATAACTAAAAATGTTAGGGGCTCTAGAAACTAACCAATTAAATTAATCGTATATTTAGCTGATTGTTACCGTATTAAATAACCCGCATTACGTTTTTCCGGCCTTTATTAAAAAGGGACGGTTTTTAAAAAGTGTTTCCCGGTCGCGTTTATATAAAACTAATTATATATATACTTAGTAAATAAATTAGCTATATACTATATATAATATATATATATAGCTGAATACCTCGAATAGTAGTTAATCTTATATATATTATTAATAACTGTTATATAGTTTTAATTAACTAAAATTATCGGATTAAAGTTAAAAAATAAAAAAATAAAAATAAAAGAATATTAAAAAAATATTTTAATTATTTAAATATTTATAAGTATAAAATCTTCTCCCTAGAGGAGACGTAACCGTAAAATCAAATTAAACAAATAGATAGATTATATTATCGGTTGCTAAGCTTTACCAAACCCCAACCTTATAAATTGCCCAGTTATGCCCCTATCGACGACTATTTTTAACGGAATTCTGGACGGTTTTCGTAATCCGGAACAGCCGGATAAATTATCGCTCGTAATCCTTTAATTTGTATCGATTTAAAAGTTGAATTTCGACGTTTTTAAATCCGTTATCGTTATTTTTTAATTTTGTTAGCAATTTTTCCATAAGCCGGATATTTTTTGGTATAAGTTTACGTAAAAACCGATTATTTTTACCGTTTTAAATTAAATTATATCAGAAAATTAAAAGTAAAATTTGATTTTTTTCGGATAAGTTGTTAATATCGACGGAAGTATCGATATATTTTGTTCGGCCGATTATTTTATTTAAATCGGGTAACTTAATTAAAACCGTTTTTGTCGGGATTCCAGAGGTACGAAATACTAAAACTTTATATTCGGATTTAGCCGGTATATTTTGGTTATCTTAATTGATAAAGGTTTAAAAAGGTGCCTTAAAATTAATTAAAGTTAAAAAAAGTAATTGGTTTGGAATTTTTAACCTTTTTTCCTAGTTAATATTTAACATTTTTAATCGTAAAACTGGCGAAAAGTTGCAAAGCTATCTTATACGGACTTAAGGTTTACCGCGAAAAGCTTAATATCTTCTAAGTTATTATTTAAGATTCCCCTTGTTAAACCAGCTAAAGAGCATAAGGTTTATTAAAGTCAAAACTTGTCGGCATTACGTAAATAAGCCTTTTAAGCTAACATTAATCGAGAAATTACGTATTTACGGGGACCTAATAATCGGTTTCGAAATAAAGTTTTTCGTAACCAAAGTATAATTTATCGTTACCGTAAAAACTATTAATAATTGCTATATTCGAAAATATTAGGTAAAGTATTTATCGTATTAATTATTAGTATAATTACTTTGTATCTTTAACTTAGCCTGGATAATACAGCTTAAACTTAACGACCTTACATAAGTATAAAATCTAGTTATTAAAAAACGGATATTTTTTAATTATATTATATATACGGATTTACGATAAAATAAAGACGATAAATAAAATAAATAAATTAATAAATTTAAAAAATTATAAAATTATAAGTTCTTTATATATAACGTAAATTTTATTACCGATTTCGAAAAAATATATTAATTATTATAATTATAACGTTAATGTTATATTAAACAATTTAAATAAGAATATATACTATTAAGTATTTAACGTAACTAATCTATCCACTATATACATACATATTGGTTCTTATAAACGCAATCGGAAAATACCTTTAAAAACCGTACTTTTTAAAAAGCCGGATAAAAAACCCGATTAATAAAAATCTTTTAATACGGTAACAAATACGATTACGTATACGATTAATTTAATTAGTTCCCAAAGCTATTAATTACTCCAGTTGTTGCCGATACAGTAACGGAGCCAAAGCTTTAATGGTTTAATTTCTTTAAGCTTGGCGTTACTTAAAAAAACAGTAGCCCAAGCTGGATTTAAATTAATTATCTCTTGTAATTAATCGCAATAGGGTGCCTAAGCCTGTTACAATTAAAAGAGACACCCAGGCTCGCAACCACTAAGCTATTGGGCCATATTAAACAATTTAAGAAATAATAAAACGAAAATTAAAAAATAAAAACTAAATAAATCGAAAAGAAATTAAAGTTAAATTATATATATATAAAGTGCGAAATAAAAATTCCGAGATTATAATGGCCTTAATTTAAAAAAACGTTAATTTCTATCCGAATATTTTTAAGCTTAATTTCTTAAATAAACAGAAAAATGATTTTTATAAAAATTTAAATAATTACGATATAATTTAATAAATTTACAAATAAATATATATACGTAATATATTTAACGAAAATATTTATTACCTATTAAACGGAAACTATAACTTATATTAAATAATATATATATTTTAAAGCTATTTATAAAAGATTTAAAGAAAATTTAAAATAAAGAATTTTAATCTTTAAATTAACAATTAAAACTATTAAAAGTTATTTAATAGATACTAAATAAGTATGAGGAAACGCGTTGCAATTCGGAATATCGCTGTTATTCTAATTGATCTAAGTTATAGGAAAGGTATAAGAAAGCTAGGTCTGGGCTACATACATATAAATAGTAGGTCTATTACGTCCACCCCTCCGTTACCCTAAGAACCCCCTACACCTAATTCCTTTAGCTACTATATATATCCTAACACGCCCTTATAGCTAAAGGGATTTCCAAGGCTTTTAAAGCTATCCACAGCTTCGCCGGCGCCTTTAAGCCTTTAGGTTGCCGTCCTAACGCATTTATTTATTAGTAACCAGCTTAGTACTCTTTAAAAAACTATCTATATAAATCCTCTAAACCGTTAAGGATAAAATAAACTTCGTTACGATAAACCTAGCTTTTTTTTTTATCGCCTTTATCGTTATTATCGTTTTATTTCTTTACCTTTCGGTAATATTTTGCCTTATAACCGTATTCGACTGTTTTATTTTAATTCGGGTTTTTATTATTATTTTGCGTAACGTAATTTTCTGCCGACTAGTTCTTATAATCCTTAATTCGTTTTCGGTAATAAAATCGTCTAAAACGTAATTAAATTAAATAAATTAAAGCCGAAACGTTCTTTAAATACGTAACGCCTACGTTTTAACGTTTTTAATATTATAAAGCGAATTTATAAAAATAATAACTTATTAAATTTCCATTATAAATAAAGGAAATTCGCTAATTTATCGAACGAAACGTTAAAATTCGATAACGTAATCGAAAGCTAAATTTTTCTTTATGTTTTAAAAAAAAATAAAATTAAATTTAAAAATTAAACAATTCGACGATTTTTTTATGTCCGTACGTTTTTTTCAAAACTTAAAATATTAAAATCCTTTTCGTAAAATCGGAAATAACGGTTATAAAACTTTCCTTAATTTTAATAATAATGTTCGTAACTATTCGAGCTTTATCCATTACTGTAAAACGGTCCGATTCGCCGCCGGCGTATCCGATAAAAACGAACGCTACTTAAAACGCCGTTTTCTATATTTCCTAATTACCTTTACCTTCGAAGCGATTTTCCTTCGAAAGCTTTAGGTTAAAAATATCCTAATTTAAGTAAATAGTTATCGACGGTATCTTCGTCTTTTTATTATTACTATTACCGTACTTTAAGTTAGCCAGCTTTTATTATAGCTTCTTTAATTGTTTTATAAGTAACTTTACCATATTAATTACTTTTTTTTCGTAGTTAATATATTTCGTTAATATTTTCTAATTTTCTTCGTTAATTACCTCATACGGCGATAATGGACCTCGTAATTTTTCGAATCGATTCTTTTAATCTTTTACCGATTAACTTTAAAAACCCTTTTTTCCGGCTTTAACTGCTAAATTAAGTACGCGCTTTTTACGCCGACGACCCCCTTAAACAATACTTCGAATTACGTATAAAATAAATAGTTTTAAATATTAATTAATAATTAAAATATTAAAATATAGGAATTAAAAAATGTTATTATATAAGGAAACGCGTTATAATTCGGGATATCGTTATTATTTTAATTAGTTTAAATTATGAACAAGGTATAAAAAAACTAGGTCTGGGCTAAATATATACAAATAGTAAATCTGTTGCGTTTACCCCTCCGTTACCCTAGGGACCCCTTATACCCAATTCCTTTAGCTACCATATATATTCTAATAATAAGGTTTAAAAAATACAGATTAATAAATAAATTAAAAGAATATAACGCTTATATTTACGTATAAGACGTTATTTAACAAAATAATCATAATTACCCTATATTTAATATAATAGCGTATTTTTATAATATTCGTAACGTTTATAAAATAATATACTTAGTAAACCGCTATTACCGTTATTTATTTACATAATAATTTAAGTTTTTTATAAAATATTTTCACTTATTATAAAATTTTTTCAATATATACCTAGATAAAAAATAACCTTTTAATTTTAGGCTTAAAAGTTATTAAATTAATAAATCTTTTATACGAATTAAAATAAATCGGTATTATATAAAAGAAAATTCCCATAATATTTAATAAATACAACTTAAATAAAATAGGTTTAAAATTATATTAAACGTTATTATAGATAATGTTTCGATAAATAACTTTAAAACGATAAATTAATACCTCGATATACGTATTATTTAATTATCCGAAATAAATAATATTTACCATAAGTAAAAAGAATATAAAAATAAAATATTAATAAATCTAATCTTTTTAATTATATAATTAAATTAAATATAACGTTTATAACGTTTATTTAAATACAGTTTATAACTAACCCGTTTTTTAAATATCGAAAATATATTAAATAATTTTTAAAATATTAAAAAAAAAGAAACGTTAAAATTATTTAGTTAATAACGTACGATATAAGCGAACCGCTCTTATAAGCGAGTTGCTTAATTTCCTCCAATTAGATGTATCCTTTAGTATACGTAATCTCGGGCCAATTAAAGCACTAGCTTTATAAAACTAGCGACTCGTTTATATAAGCGGTTCGCTTATATCGTACGTTATCGAAAATTAAATAAAAAGTACTGTTATTACGTTTATAATAAACTAAAATTATTTATAACGGTAAACGTAAATTTTATAAATAACTTAAATATATATAAATTTATTATTAATTATATTTTTTTCTTAATAAAAACCCGGTAATATTAGTATTAAAGTAATAATAAATTACTATATAATTTATTTCGGAAATAAAATACGTAATATTAAATACCGCAGTTATTAAAATAATGAATATACGTATTTTTTTTAAAAGTCTAACTTTATATTTAAAAACCTTAATATCGTTTTTAAAAATTATAACGATACGATGAAAAAAACTTTATATATACGTTGAATATTATTATATACGTTACAAGATTTAAAATAACTAAATAAAAGTTAAATATAATAAAAACGTAAAAAGCGTTATTAATAAATTTACTAGATTACTAAATAAAGTAATATAACGTACTATATAAGCGAATTACTTATATAAGCAAGTCGCTCGTTTTTTATACCATTTTAACTACGTAACTTTAATCGTTTACTTTTTAATATTAATAATATAAAACGGCTTATAAAAAAAGCGAAAATAAACTTAGCCGTTTAAGGTAAAAAAAACCCGAAACTTAGGTATAAACGACTTTATATAATAAATAACGTTCCCGAATTTACTTTAAAAAATCGATATAACGGTAAAACTTACTAAGTTAACATTATCTTTAATTTACGAAAATTAAGGTTAATCGAAAGAAAATTAATTATCGAATAAATCCTTAACTTAAATACGTAAACGTTTCTTATCCGATTTTAACATATTAAAAATATAACGAATTTATTACTTACCTAATATATTACGATACGTATCGGAACTAATTAAAGGTTTAATTTTATTAAATGGTAAAAATTTTTTAAACCGCGTTTAAATTAAAAAGTAAATTATTAAAAGGTTTTATACGAAAGTGTGAAAATATTTTATAAATAATTTAAATTTATTAGTCTTATAATTACGAAATATGGTGTCGTAAAAGAATTATTTATAATTTTAATAAGGTTTTTTATAATAATAAAAATTATTAATTTTAAAGTTAAGCATTGTCTTATTTATTATTTTCACCGGGAAAAATTATTTTTTTAATTCATTTACCGATAACTTATTTTTAACTAATTAAAAAATGACTATAAACGAAAACGGCTGAACAATAAATAAACTGGATTGAAAATAAATTAAAAGTTTTCATAAATATCTTAAAACGCGTATTAAAATTCGATACCTTTTTTATTTTGGACGGTTACGAAAATTATTATCAGATTAAATTCGAAAATTATTTTAAAATTAATAATATTATTATCTTTTATATGTTAATTATTTTTTTATTAGTTTTAATTTTTCGACGTATTTTCTTTTTCAGTATTAAAACGTATTTATTTATTATATATGGTACACTTTATATAACGTTACGTTATTTATATTATTAAAGAAATTTTTATCGCGAGTTTTTACGATACGTTTAAAGCTGCTATAACGACCGATAACATTAAATTCGAATTTGCAAAAACGGGATTATTTTATTCGATTTTAATTCCATTTTTTTCGAATTAAAATATCAATTATACTTATACCGACCATTTTTTTACTTACTTTTATTAATTCCGTTATTTTCTTATTTTCGAAAAACTTTAGAAATATTATTAAAAGGATTTAACGAGAACGTTATTTATAAAGGAAAATTAAAAATTTCTAAAGTCATTTATCGATAAAAATAATTGAGTCGATTAATTTTTTAATAATAGGTAACCTAATAGTTTTATACGAAATCGCTTCTTTTAAAAAAAGAAAACGGTTATTTTTACGAAACGAAGTACGTGTTTAGTAAATGCCAGAAAATTAAAAATATACATTTCTAGGAAAAAGGAACATTTACAATAAAGGAGGTATAAGCTTTTATAATTAAAAAAAAGGTAATGATAAATAATAACAATTAATAAAACTTAAAAGTAAGCGATATAACAAAGTTTAAACGAAAAAGCGGAAATATAACGTTTACGATAAGCCCGAATATAAAACGCGTATTTATAAAAAATAATATAAAAACGTTTAGTAATAAGAAGTTTAATTAATTAAAATTAATTTATTACGTTATAGTTATTTTATTTAACTTCGTTATTATAAAGAGCTAAAAAACGAGCGACTTGCTTATATAAGCGATTTGTTTATCTAATACGTTATAATAAAGATATTATTAATTTATATTTTAATAACGGATAAAAAATACTTAAAGTTGAATTAAAATGATTAATAAACTATAATCTCGTTAAACTTTCTTTATAGGGGAAAAAACCTATTTTTTTATTAAACTTATTTCTCGTTATAATATAATAATAACTACAGTATTTTTTTTACGACTATCCGATAATATTTATTTACTTATTAATTTTAAAACTGTAATTTCTTATATAATTACCTATTTATATATACGTATAACCTTTAATGTTAATCATTACTTAAAGGCGGTAATACTTTATATATAACGTATAATTAATTACTATTTTTAATTAACCTAAAAAAAACCGTTATTCGATAACCTTTTTAAAAAAGAACGTAAAAAATAACGATTTTAATTATATACTAATATTACCGTTAAAAATAAATTCGATTTTTAAGGTTATAAAACCTCTTAAGTAATAAGTTAATATATATAAAACGGTTTCCTATAGTAACTTTTACTCGGATTTAAAACGTTTAATAAAAAATAAATCTTATAATCCGATATAAGTATAACCGAAAGGTAAAATAAAAACACCGGTTACTTAATATAACGAGTTAGTATAATACATAATTTAGTTTTTTATAAGGGTTAAAAATTTAATTCCGAATCGTAATAATTCTTTTCTATTAATTTTTATTATTTTTATTTGGTTTTTATTAATTCTTTATATAAAAGTTAAGGTTTAACTTTTAAACGTATTAATTAAATTTTTTTTTAAAGTTTTCGAATATATATAACGTAAAAAGCCGTAGTAAAATTCGATACGTTAATATATAACGGATTAATTAACCCGTATAACGTATACTTAAATACATTTTAAATAAATCCGACGTACTTATCTTTTTAATTAGTCTTTTATACTTTAAACGGATATATTTTATATATAACTAAGTGTCGGCAGATATGATGATTTATTATTAGACCGTTAAAAAAATTAAAAGGGCTTTGATTTATGGCCCTAGGATTGTAAGGATAAAGAAACTAAAGCTATATCTAGCTGCTCCCACCCATGTTAGAAACCTAGAATCAGAACTACAGCCTGAAGAATGCAATACAATTTGCCTATATAATAGCATCTTCTAATTCCGTCTTTTGGTAAAATTAACATCCTGATCCAGTTTATGTTATATTCGAAGTACCGTTCCGTTTCGGTATAGAAAATTAGGATAGAAAAACGGCAGGCTCGGCGTGAAAACGCTTTGAAGTAAGGAAACTGCGAAAGCTCGGTTTTGGAAAAGGTTTTAAAGTCCCCTTAATCGCTTCGAACAGGACTAAAGCGTTTGCATATGTAGGGCCGTTATCGATTAAAAGCAAAAAGGTTCGTCGACGCGGTAATATCCGAAAGGATTCGAAAGAGAGATTCTCGAGAAAGAACCTTAAAAAAGGACCAGAAAGAGTTAAGATGGCAACTGGAAAAACAACAGCGTCTGGAAAAGACGTAAGAGGTTAGCCGGAGGGTTTTAACATAAAACAATTAATAAAACGTTCGCTACGCCTTCGAACGAAAGATAAAAAAAGGATACGTACCTGAATTGGAAGGATTTTAATTTTAAGCTTAGCGAAAAAAAATCGGTTACGAAATAGTAATAACTGGGAGATGTAAAAAACGGTTATCTGGGTAACTTTAATAGCGATTAGGTATCGTAACGGTAATTCGGCAAAGCTTACCTATATTAATAAAGCCAAATTAACCGCCGCGGTTATTGCTAACGGTAAGAAATCCCTTATAACAATCGTTACTAGATTTATAAAGGAAACGGAAATAATTAAAATATTAAAGCGTTTATATAAAACGAAAAAAATCGATTAGAAAATAAACTATTAAACCTAGTTTTAATTCGTTAAATTTGATCTTAACAAAAAGCAGTCGGTATTAAACTATGTAATCGACTTTAAAAACCTAGTATAGGAATATAACGAAATTAATACATTTATTAATGCTAGATAATAAGTTATTATATTTATTAATTCGATTCGAGATAATAGCAATTAAAAAAGCCGAATAAAAGAAATATTTCGTTAGCATTTAGCTACAACGGTAAATTATGTATATAACGACTTTGTCGCCGAATTTCAAAAAAAAAAGGGATTCGAAAAAAGGAAATAGTAACAGTTATAACGTAAAGCAGAACCGATAAAATAAGCCCTTATAAAACAAAGAAGGCTAGCTACTTTACTTTATTTGTAGTAAATACGGATATATAGTAAAGGATTACCTAAAACGAAAAAATAATGGCTTAAAGCTTAATATAAAATACGAAACTAACTTTATCCCGGAAAAGCTGCAGGACTTATATAAAACGGATAAAAAAACTTTTTGATAGCTTTTAAGGCGACGGCAAGGTTTGGATGACTTTATAACAACCCTAGGGCTATAAGAGCGTATCGGCAGATATAATAATTTATTATTAAAACGTTAAAAGGATTAAAAGGGCTTTAATTTATAAGCCTAGAATTATAAGGATAAAGGAGCTAAAGCTATATCTAGCTACTTCCACCCCTATTAAAAACCTAGAATTAAAACCACAGCTTGGAAAATATAACACAATTTGCTTACACTAAGTAATATATATAAGTAAGAGACTTTTTAGCATTCCGTAATAACAAATTTAAAATAACTTAATAATAATATATCGCATTAAGTAAAATTAATCGAATTCTTTTTCGTTAAACGTATTTACAGCTTTATTATAAATACGCGCATTATATTCGGGCTTACCGCAAATACTACATTTCCTTTTTTTCGTTACGACCCTTTTATAATAATAACTTTTAACGGTTATTAGCTGTACTTTTCTACTAATTTTTTTTTCTCCTAGAAAAGCTTATCCCTTTTATATAGTAAATATCCCTTTTTTTTTGGAAACGTCTATTTTTAGTTGTTAGACGTTTGCTTAAGATATAGTTCGTTTCGCGTAATTGGGTAACTTTTTCTCCGAAAAAAGCAATTTCGTATAAAAATAATAAGTTCCTTTTTATTTAAAGGTTTACCGATTTAACGATTTTTGTTAACGAGTTACCCTAATAATTTTTTAATACTTTTTTATAAATAACGTTTTTATTTATTATTTGCTTAATATTTCTAAAGGTTTTCGTAAACGGAAAACGAATAAAACCGGTAAAGGTTAACGAGAAAACGAGCGACGTAAGTATAATTAAAAAAAATTCGAATTCGGAAAAAACGTAATTAAGATTAAATAAAATAAGGCCAGTTTTTGTAAATCCGGATTTAATATTATTAAACGTTATAACAGCCTTAAACGCGTTATAAAACCGGGTAAAAAGTTTTTTTTCTTGGGATATAAATATAATAAGGTTATATTAAACTTTAAATATATAATAAATAAACGTATTCTAATACAAAAAACTAAAATACATTACAAAATAAAAATTTATACGAAAAGTACGCAAGTATATAAAATATAATAATATCGTAATTAACGTAATATTTTTGGAATTTTATAGAATAATAACGTTCGTAACTGTCGAAAATAAAAAAACGTTTCGATTTTTTCGTATACGGTTACATATATTAATTACAGTATTAAATTTATTTTAAACCTAATTCGTTAGTTGTTTAATTAATATTATTTAATGTAATTTTTTAATTAGTTATTAATAATAAGTTATTACGAAATTAAAATTTTAAGTAATTTTTTTCTGCTATAATTATAAATAACGATTTAATTTAATTTTAAAAATTAATAGTTTAAATAATTATAACTTAATTTTTATTCCTTTATTAAACTTATGTAAATCTCTTACGTTTTTCGGTATTAATAATTATTATACCCGATTTTATAAAAAGCTTTATTAAAAATCCAGTTTCGTTAAAATTATAAATATCTTTTTTTATAATATCGTATTTTAAGATAATAACCCGAATAAATTGGAATTATTTATAAAATATTTCTAAATTTTTATATAATACCCTTTAATAATTAATTTTCTAAAATAAACACAATTTAAGTTTTTTTCACGGTTTAACAAAGTTCGACGCCTACTTAATTTCGATACGTTCCGTAACGTATTAAATAAATAATATATTAGCCATATTTTTAATATGCTAAAACCGGATGAGAAACGTTTACGTATTTAAATTAAAGATTCGGTTGACAATCGATTTTTTTTTTAGTCGACGTTAATTTTTATAAAGGAAAAATAATATTGGCTCGGGCGTATCTACTGCTAAAATAATATATTAAAATAAAATATAAAACTTTATAAATAAAACCAAGCTTTTTATACCTAAATTTCGTGTTTCGTTTTTTAACTTAAATAATTAGGTTTATTTTTACTTTTTTTATAAGGCGTTCTATAATATTAATATTAAGAAATAAACGATTAATAATAAATAGTTAAAACGGTTAAAAGAGTTTCTCGCTTATATATATCTCTCGCTTACATATATAAGACGTTATATTAAATTTAATAATAATTAGAATAGTACCGCGAATCTTAGTATATTTCTATAATTCTTTTTATAATTCTTACCGCTTTAATTAAAGTAATTAATTTATCGAAAGATATTATCATAATAAGGTTTAATTATTAATATATAGATTTAAGTATTAATTTAAGAAATTATAGAAGTTTTTATAGTTATTATTATAATGTTATATATAATAGCGAAATTAATAGAAAAATATCTCGTTTTTTAATATAGCATTAAAAAATTTAAATTCTTTTATATAATATATACTACTTTTCTATGAATAATTTAACTAATCGCTTTTTACGGTTTAATTTTAATTGTAATTAAGAAATTAAGCCGGTTTAAAAACCGCATCCGAAATTCTATATCTTATTTAAAAGCCTTTGGTAGAGTTATTATAATATGATTATTTATTTCGTACAGTTTCTAACGTTAAAGGTAATAGTTAACTATAAAATTTTTACTTTTAGCGATTCGCTCTTATTTTTGAACGTAAAAATTATTTTATATTTTCCGTTTCCTTTTACTAATAACGATTTTTCCGGTATAATAAAGTTATATTATATTTTTATTTATTCGTACGATTACTTATAAAACGTAATTTCTAAACCCGAGATGTTTATATATAAACGATAACTTTATTAAGTTTTATAATAAGGTAAAATACCCGGCGGCCTTTTAATGCGGCTCTAAGAAAGTTACGGATTATTAATTCGAAATCGATTTGTATAAGGTTTTTATTTAAGTAATAAAATTAATAAATATTCTTTTTACGTAAATTTAAGATATAAAACTTTTTAATATACAGTAAATATTTTAATATATTTCGTAATAATACGAAAATTTTAAATATTATTTAACGCTAATTATTTAATATTTATAAAACGATATCGTTTCGATTTAAAACGGTAAACGTATAAAAATAATGTTTAAAGTATATTAATATTTGCCATTAATCAACTTTAAATATTTTATAAAAATATTACGTAAATATATTATCGAACTATTTTTAACTACTTTAATTTTTCCGTGTTTTAAATGTATTTTTAATTACTTATATTTCCATTTTTTTAGTAAGTTTTTAATAATTATTCGAAATTAATTTAAAACTTTAAAAAATCCGTTTTATGATAAATAGATAACGATTTAACGTTTTATAAGTAATTTCGATTAAGAATATAATTTTTATATCGAAATTAAAACTTTCGATCGTTTACGAATTAAATTAGTTATTAGGGCAGGGAAAATATATAAATTCGAAATATCGGATAACCGGCTTTTATATGTTATTAAACTTTACTATAATGATATTTTAAATTCTAATAAATTAATTTTCGTTAGTTATATATATTATAAAGTTTTTAAAAAATTAAGCTTTTTCTTTATTAAAGGTATATTATAATATAATTATCTATAAAAATATTAATTTCGATTAAAGTACTTATATACTCGAAATAGTAAACGTTATAATAAATTAAAAATAATATTATTCTCGTTAATAAAAACAAGTTTTATAAATTATAAAAAGTTTTTATTGTCGGAAATTAATATTTACGTTTCTATTATTATAAAAATAAAATATATAATTTAACTTTTAAAAAAATTTATGTTACTATTTTTATAATCTTCTAAGAGAAAACGTAACCGTTAAACTAAATTAAATAAATAGATAGATTATGCTATCGGTTATTAAGCTTTACTAAACCCTAACCTTCTTATAGCCCCTATCGACGACTATTCTTAACGGAATTTTAAATTGTTTTTATTATTCGGAATAACAGGATAAATTATTATTCGTAATTTTCCAGCTTATATAGATTTAAAAGTTTAACTTTAACGTTTTTAAGCCCGTTATTGTTATTATTTAGTTTTACTAGTAATTCTTTTATAAGCCGAATATTGTTTAGAATAAGTTTACGTAAAAATTAATTATTTCCGCCGTTTTAAATTAAATCGTATCCGAAAAATAAAAATAAAATTTGATTTTATGTAGAAAAATTATTAATATTTATAAAAATATCGCTATATTTTATTCGGCCGATTATTTTATTTAAATCGGATAACGTAATTAAAACTGTTTCCGTCGAGATTCCGGAAATACGGAATATTAGGGCTTTATATTCGGATTTAGCCGGTATATTTTAGTTATTTTAAAAATAAAGGTTTAAAAAGCCTTAAATCTCCTTAGAGGAAACGTAACCGTAGAACAAAATTGAATAAATGGATAGATTATGGTATTGGTTGCTAAGCTTTACTAAGCCCTAACTTTCTTATAGACTGCCTTATTATGCCCCTATCGACGACTATTCTTAACCGAATTCTGGACGGTTTTTACAATCCGGAGCAACTGGATAAATTATCGTTTATAATTTTCCAGCTTATATCGCATTAAAAGTAAAATTTCGAAATTCTTAAATCTTTTACCGTTTATATCCAGCTTTTTCAATAATTTTTTTATACGGTCGATATTTTCTATTATAAAGTCGTTTAATTTTTAATTATTTTTATTTATATAAATTAAGTCGTATCCGAAAATTAAAAGTAAAATCCGATTTTTTTAAGAAAAGTCGGTTAAATTAACGGAAATATCGATATTTTTGGTTTGTTCTAAAGTTTTATTAAGTTTAGAAACTTTAAAAAAAACGTTTTTTATAAAGATTTTATAGTTACGGAATACCGGTATCTTATAATGGGAATTACCTGGCATATTTTAGTTGTTTTAATTAATAAAAATTCGAAAAATCGTAAAATCGATCGAAATTAAAATTATAAAATTAGTAAAGGGTCGTAAAGTAGTTATCTTATCCGGACTTAAGGTTTACTACGAAAAATGTAATATTTCCTAAGTTATTATTTATATTCTAGGAAATTCCCTTTACCGAACCAGTTAAAGGGTATAAAGTTTATTAAGGTCGAAACTTATTAATATTACGTAACAGTCGGTTTCGGAATAAGGTTTTTCGTAACCGAAATATATAATTTATTATTACCGTAAAAACTATTAATAGTTGCCGTATTCGAAAATACTAGGTAAAGTATTTATCGTATTAATTATTAGTATAATTACTTCGTATCTTTAGCTCAGCCTGAATAATACGGCTTAAACCTAACGACCTTGCAAAAAGCCTTAAATTAATCGAAATTAAAAAAATCGTAAAATTAATAAAAAGTTATAAAATAACTATTTTATACGGATTTTAAGTTTACCGCGAAAAGATTAATATTTTCCAAGTTATTATTTAAAATTCCATTTATTAAACTAATTAAAGGATATAAGGTTTGTTAAGGTCGAGATTTATCGGCATTACGTAATAATCGGCTTCGGAATAAAGCTTTTAAGCCTTTTCGTAATTAAGGTACAATTTATCGTTATCGTAAAATTTATTAATAATTACCGGATTCGAAAATATTAAGTAAAGTATATATCGTATTAATAATTAATATAATTATTTCGTATCTTTAACTTAGTCTAGATAATACGGCTTAAACCTAACGACCTTATAAATTTTTGTAATTAATTAAATAAATTAATAATAATCACATTAAGTTTAACAGCTCTAATTTTTTAATTAATTTTTTTTATAAAAAAATATCTATTTATAATATTTATAATCTTGGTAAAGAAGACGTAACCGTATATATAAATTAAACAAATTAATAAATTATATTATTTCGATTATTAGGCTTTATTAAACCCTAACCTTTTCGTAAACTGCCCAGTTATGCCCTTATCCTTAACTATTTTTAATGGAATTTTAAACGGTTTTCGTAATCCGAAATAGCCGGATAAATTATCGTTTGTAATATTTTAACTTATATCGATTTAAAAGTTAAATTTCGACGTTTTTAAACACGTTATTATTATTTTCAGTTTTACTAATAATTCTTTTATAAGCCGGATATTTTTTAATATAAATTTGCGTAAAAATTAAATATTTCCGCAGTTTTAAATTAAATCGTATGCGAAAATTTAAAAAAAATATTTAATTTTTTTCGGAAAAGTGATTAATATCGATAAAGGTATCGATATATTTTATTTAGCCGATTATTTTCTTTAAATCGGATAATATAATTAAAATCGTCTTCGTCGAGATTTTGGAAATACGGAGTATTAGGATTTTATATTCGAACTTGGCCGGTATATTTTAATTATTTTAATTAATAGGGGTTTAAAAAGCTTTAAAATTCATAAAGGTTAAAAAAAGTAACTGTTATAAAACTTGCAAAAGGTTATAAAGTTATTCTATACGGACTTAAGATTTACGACAAAAAGCTTAATATTTTCTAAGTTATTATCTACTTTTTAGAAAATTCCCCTTATTAAACCGTAAAGTTAAAAGGTATAAGGTTTATTAAAGTTAAAATTTATCGGTATTATATAATAATCCGCTTTAAGATAAAGTTTTTTATAGCCGAGATATAATTTATCGTTATCGTAAAAATTATTAGTAATTACCATATTCGAAAATATTAAGTAAAATATTTATTATATTAATTATTAATATAGTTATTTTATATTTTTAACTTGGTTTAAATAATACATTTTAAGCTTAATAATGTTATATAATATTTGTAAAATCTATTATTAATTATAGTTAAAATTAAAGTTAAAATTAAAACTGAAAACCGTGTAATTTATATATTTAAAAAAGGTATTATAAAATAATTAGCTTTATATATATTATATATTATATATATAATGTTATCAAATTCAAGCCGTTTTATCAAGGTTTAATTAAAGATACGAAATAATTATTTTAATCATTAATACGATAAATACTTTATTTAATATTTTCGAATTCTGTAATTATTAATCCTTTTTACGGTAACGATCAATTATACCTTAGTTACGAAAAGCCTTATTTCGAAATTAATTATTACGTAATGCCGATAAGTTTTATTAAATATAAGAGATATTAGTTATGTTGTTTTTTTAGGCTAATTTGTGTATGTTTCTTATATGCGTACAGCTTTTATATGACCTAGTAACAGAATATATATCTTCCGATTAAAAAGAGCCTTTCCGTATATAAAGTATATCTAGCACCCCCTGCTAGCTAACATATCCCCTTAACGCCTTAAAGCATTTATAGCGTTAATCGTTATATATTATCACTTTTTAAAGCTATCGCTTTTTATTTTACCTTTATTCTGATAAATAACTTCTTTTAATTAATTAATTCTTTTTAAAATTATTTATAAGGTATTTCTTTACAGCCTAAGGGTTTTGGTAATATTTACCAGTTTTAATTACTTTTTAAAGTACTTAAATAGTTCGCGTACTAAAGCTTTAATTAATTTATTAATAAGCATATCGTGTATAAGCGTCTAACTTAATTTTATTAAGTTCCTTTTTATAATTTTTCGTAATTAATAATTATGTATATTTTTCTAGTATAATTTCGTTTATAATAAAGCGACCTTAATCTTAATAAGCCGTGTAATTTATTAATTATTATACTATATATTTAACGGTTTAGTGTTTAATATAATGTTTAACTTTTTAATTAATCGAAAGCTAAATTAATTTTTTATAGCTTGCGTAAAGGATATTAATTCCGTTTTTATTATAAAACGAATTATTTATTTTACTTAATCGTCCGTTATTTTCTTATTTTTTTAAAATAATTTTATAACGTAAGTTTAAAATCTTTTTTAATTAATCGTATTATTTATAAAAAAGGCGTTATTTTAAATATTTATCTAATTTTCGTTTTCGAATTATAACGTTAACGTTTTAATTCCAGTTAGGTATAATACAATTTAATTAATAGCTTTGTAATATACGTCGTTAAGGTTTAAGTTAAAATAGGTAAATCAGGATACGGTAAAGGATATATCGAGTTACGTATTAATTGTTACGTAAAAAATAAAACCGATTTTATTTTAGTATTTGTTAATAATACTTAAATAAGCTAAATTAAGATTCGGTAATAACTTAACCCTAATTATAATCGTTTTTAAAAAGTTGTTTCAATTTTTCTTAAGGATTGAATTAGTTAATTTATTTATAAAGTCGGATTAAGATAGTTAAATTTTTCTAATAAGTTTATTTTTATTTACTTCGATACCGAAAAACTATTATAAATCTTTACCCCCTATAAAAATATACCGTTTCCGTATTTATTAAATTAACTAATTAACGAGGTTTTAATTTTCCTTACGATATATTATAACGATATCGTTTATAAAAAAGAAAATAAATACCTTTTAACGAATAAAATAATAAGGTTTATAAAAAACGGAGCTAAGTTTTAATTTTTTAAACGTTCCGACAAAATCTTTTTACTATAATAACGGCGGTTTCTTTAAGTTATATAAAGCCTTTTTATTTAGGAAAGTTTTTTTACGTTAAAGGTATTTTAAAGGCGTTTTTATATATATTTCGGAAAGTAAGTTTACGTTAACGAAAATATTAATAACGTTATATTATTTAAGCTTTAAATCTAATTTAGCCGCCGTAATAATTAACGTTTTAAACGATCTTTTAACTAGAGTAAATGCGTGTATATTATTATAAACGCTTTTTAGTTATTAATCGTCTTATAAAACGAAACGTATTTTATATTTTTATAGTTAATTATATTTATTAAATTTATAAATATATATTTATATATATTTTAAAACTTATTTCCCTTTAATACAAAATTAATTAATTATTTTCTAAGATTGTATTTTTTTATAACTTTATAAACAAACCTTTTCGGCGTTACGCAATATCTTTTTTAACGGGTATATATTTAACTTTTTATAATTTCGTAATAGTAACGGTAAATTACGTTTATATATTTAGCTTTACGATTTAAATATTTTATATATATTAAAATATTATTATTTTTCCGATTAAAGTAATGCGTATTTCGGGCAATTAACTTTTTAAAATTTTCGTAAATTAGCGACTGCTTATCGTATATACTTATAAAAAAATTTAACGTTTTATATTAAATACGGTTTTTTATATTTTATATTCGTTTCGTATAATATTTTTTAGTCCGGAATATATAAGGGGCTTACGTTTATCACTCGTAAGGTTTTTCGTTTTTTATTATTATTCTAGTTTAAATAATATAAAAAAAGCTTAGCGTTATTTTTACTTTTTCCGTCGGCGTAATAATCGTAATAATTATTAAGGTAAATATTAGTAATAATAATAGTTTAAAAATCGGAAATCATTCGAATATAACGGTTATATAAAAGTAATTAAATTTTTACGAATACGTTTATTTTTCCTTATCTTGTATATTTTTTAGGTTAATACTTTTTAAAGTTATTTTCCTTTTTAACCGGTAATTAAATTATTCCGTTTAAGTTTTTACCCTTTTTATATATAAATTAGATAGGTATTATTTTAATTAGGTATTTTTACCTGTCGGAATAACATTTATAACTTTTCTTTTATAACGTATAAAAAATCATTTTTTAAGTTTTTAATATTACTTAAAAAGATGGCCTTTTCGTTAAACTATACGTTTCGAATAATAATAACTTTATTAATTAACGGGTTTTAAATGTCGTAAATATTCGTAAATCTATAAATAATTAAACTGTTAATTTAAATTTAAAATTTAGCGTTTAAAAGTTTTATTCTTTTTTTATAACCGTAATTATTTTATCGTAAATTATATAGCCGTATATTTATAAATAAATTTATTCAAAATTTCTATTAAATATCATAATACCGTTTTTATTACGTTAAGTAAATGAAATAGCCGTTATATAAGTTTTGTTAAAAAAATACGGATTTAAAGGTACGGTTATATAAATATATTACCGTTTTAAAAATATATTCGATTAAGAACAAAGATAACTTAACGTTATTCCGTATTATAATTATTTTTTTATTATATTTTTTAAATATTTTATATTCTTATTTTAGGTCTGGGTATAAAATATTAAAACAAGGTAACTGTAATATGTTTCGAAGTTAATAACTTTTCAAAATTTTATTGTTATATTCGATTGTTTATAGAAAAACCTTATCCTTGTTTTTTAAGACTTTTAAGAAATATTCGAATACCGTAATGAATATATTTTGCTTTCGGTTGTTAAAATAAATATCATAAATAAAACCTAAATATTTGTTAATCGTAAACATAACGTATTTATTTTCTTTCAGGTTTTTTTCGAAATCTGTACAGTCGATAGTAATTTTTTGTTCTAATCGAGAAATTCCTTCCCTTATTTCGCGGTATATTTACCTCTTAACTTTCGCCTTGTTATCTATTTAATATTCGATTATTATAAAACTTTTTATACGAATTATTTTCGTATAAAATTATAATATAACGATTATTTCGGGCCTTATATAATTTAATCTTAAATATTATATAATACCATTACCGGTTTATAATAATTTTATTATTTACGAACTGACGTTACGTTTATAAGGTATAAATATTATATAAGTAATTATTACGTTAATATTTTCGATAACGAATTAATTCAATTTATTTATTAACGGAATAATTACCTGATTATATTTATTTCGAATAAAAGTATTAATTGTACGGTTATTTTATTAATACCTTTTGTTCGAAATTATTAGAAAAATATTAAATTATATATAAAGCTTTCGTAATAAATTATGTTATATAAACGGAACGTTTTCGTACCGTTTAAATTTCGAAATATTACGTTAATTTTTTCGTATTTTCTAATCTAAACCAAACTATTACTTATATATGTTTTATCGCTTTATACGGTTTATTTAAAATTTAAAAACCTGTTAATAAAAATAAAGATATATATCGTAAACCTTAAGTTTAAAATAAATAATTTTTTTTAAATATAAAACGCGGCATTTAGTATATTACGTTAATAAAAGATTAAAAAATACTCCAGGACCCGTTTTACTTTTTTTAAAAGATAATTATTATTTTAAATAATTATTTTTTGTACTATTTAATAAAGGGTTAATTTTTTTAAAAAAAGAATTAATCTAAAGATATTTCGCTTTAAATAGATATAATTATCTTATCGTTAAAGTGGAAATTTACCGGAATTTGACTAAGAAATACGTAATAATGCTAAGAAAGTTTATAAAACGAATTTAAATATATTTTATAACGGGTTTTTTATATATCCGATTTTTAACATTTTTTGCTTATTACTATTTTAGTTTGAATAGGACCTTTATAATTTTTTCGTTTTAATTTATGCCTTAAGGTTTTTTCCTACGTTTAAGATTATTTTTACTTTTTTCTTAATTAAGATCGTTTTAATTAAAAAGATCCGTAAATATCTTATAATACGTCGGAAACGTTATCTTAATATTTTTCGATACAGGTTGTAAATAAGTTATAGATTAATAGATTAAAAGGTTAACCGTTATTTTTTAATGTTTAATCGTACTATTAATAATTTCGGCTTTTTTTTATTTAAAACGTAATTATTTAAGTTTTATAATAAAAGCTAATATTATATATAAGTGTCGGCAGATATGGTGATTTATTGTTGGAGGTTGAAAGGATCAAAAGGGCTTTGATTTTGGCCCTAGGATTGCAAGGACAAAAGAGCTGAAGGCTATAACTAGCTGCTCTCCCCCCAGTTGGAAATGAGGAACCTAGGATAAGAACCACAGCCTGAAGAATGCAACACAATTTGCCCACAATAAGTCGTTAATTTATACAATTGTCGTTTTTATTTTTATAATTTTCTAACGTTATTTTTAAGTTATAATCTTTTATTACGTCAAGGTTTATTTATTTAATTTCCTTACCGATTTCGAAGTTTATTTTAACTTTTCGTATTATTTTCGTTAGATATTAATTAAAAACTTATTATTATATAACTTATCGGATGTAATTAATTTAACGTATTATTTTCGTAAATCTTTTCTTAAAAGGAATATTATTTATTTAATAATTACAAATATTAATTTTAAAATTTATTTTATAAAGTCGTTATTACTTTTTTTTAACAATATCGTATTTACGAGCATTATAAATATATGATATGAAGTTTTAATTATAAGCTTATTTACTATCGGTTATTATTTTAAAAGTATTCGTTAAGTAATTAATTTAATCGACTTTTTCGTTAATTCTTTCGGAAAATATAAATATAATTAAAAGAAACCGCTTAAGATATTATTTCGTATCGTATAACGGATTCGTTTTTTCGGATACGAAATTATATCAAGTTTTATTAATTTAATAAGTTACGGAAATAACTAATTAAAATCGATATAATTTTATATATTAAAAGCGTACGTTTTAATCTAGAATTTATTTTTAAAGTGGTTTTAATCCTTAAGTCCGGTATAAATAACAAAAAACGTTAACGATACCGTTATTATTATAATTAATAAAATATACGAATAATTATTATAAATATATATCTTATATCATTGGCCTAATAACTTAGTAGTCGCAAGCCTGGGTATCTCTTTCAATTACGACAGGCTTAGGTACCCTGTTTCGATTGGTTTTAAGAAATAATTGGTTCAAATTTAACTTGGGCTATCGTTCCTCTAGGTACCGCCAGCCTAAAAGAGCTGACCAATTGGGGCTTCGGCTCCGTTACCGTGTCGGCGACAATTAAAACGTGGCTAGGAACCAGTTACGATTAAGGGTATTAGAAACCAATTAATTAATCGGGTATATTTATCGTTAATTACCATATTACATAATCCGTATTACGTTTTTCCGGTTTTTAGTTAAAAAAGAACGGTTTTTAAAAAAATATTTCCCGGTTATATTATATAATCTTTTATATATATATATAGTAAATAAATTAGCTTTTTATATAACTAGCTAAATACCTTAATAACATTTTACTTTATATATCTTATATCGTTTTAATAATAATTAATTAATTAATAATAATACGAATTAAATAAATATAATTTTTAATTATTAAATATAAGAAATATTAATTATGTTATTTTTTTAAGTTAATTTGCGTATATTTCTCGTACGCGTACAGCTTTTATATAGCCTAATAACGGAACATATGTCTTCCGATTAAAAGGAGCCTTTCGGTATATAAGCTACGTTTAGCACCCCCTACTAGCTGATAAGTTTCGACCTTAATAAACCTTATACTTTTTAACTGGTTAAATAAGGGGAATTTTAAATAATAACTTAAAAGATATTAAGTTTTTCGCGGTAAACTTTAAGTCCGTATAAGATAGCTACTTTACGACCTTTCCTTAGTTTTATAATTAAAAGTGGTAAATATTAGCTAGAAAAAAAGGTTAAGAATATTAAATTAATTTCCTTTTTTAATTTCGATTAATCTTACGGCTTTTTAAACCCTTATTAATTAAGATAACTAAAATATACCAGCTAAGTCCGAATATAAAGTCCTAGTATTCCATATTTCCGGAATCTCGACGGAGACGGTCTCGATTATATTACCCGACCTGAATAAAGTAATATTTATATTATATATATATAAATATAACTTAATAGCTTAGTAGATGCGAGCCTGGGTATTTTTTTTTAATTGCAACAGGCTTAGGTACCCTGTTTCGATTAGTTTTAAAAGATAGCTGGTTTAAATGAAGCTTGGGCCACCCTTTCTTTAGGTGGCGCCAGCTTAAAGGAGCTGACCAATTGGGGCTTCGGCTTCGCTACCGTGTCGGCGACTATTAGATCAATTGGTTAGGGGCGTTAGGAATTAATTAATTGTTTTAATCGTATATCTTATCGATAGTTACCGTGTTACATAATTCGTATTACGTTTTTTCTTCCGGCCTATTAAGGGGTACGGTTTTTTCGGAGGTGCTTTCCGGTCGCGCTGTACAAACTACCTGTATACATGTATATAATGAACGGATCAGTTATATATAGCTAGATATCTTAATAGCACTTTATCTTATATATATATAAATATTTTTAATAATTTTATATTTTATATTATAGCCTAATAAATAATTATCAGTTTATTAATAATAAAAATATCGTTTTTTAACCTATAATAAAAAAACTTTTAATACGGAAATATTTAACGAAAACTTACGTTACGATAAAACTGTTAAATATACGTTTTCGAATTTTTCAATATATATTATTAATAATTTTACGTATTTTATAATAACGTAATATATTATTATTTATAACGGTCTTTCTTTATTAACATAAAGTTTTATTTAAATACCGATATATAAGATATTTTCGAAAGGTAATAATACTATATAACGAACGTATTATATAAGCAAGTCGCTCTTTTTTTACGTAACTAAGTTTATATTTAATATAATGCTTATAACTTTACGAAAACGTCATAAAAATTAAATATAATTTTACAGACCTATTTAGGATATAAATCTACAGGGGTTAGCGAAGTTGTATCCGGATTTAACCGGTTTTGGTAATTTTATTAATATATTTCATATTATTAAATATTATATTAAAATCTGAAATAAAATAACTAATACGTTATAAAAATTATTCATACTGTATATACGGCTTCGAAGAATTATATTAAACGTTATATTATTATTTTCGATTTTATAAATAATTACGTTTTAAAGATATGAAAATGTAGGTCCGATTTAAGGGCTAAAAATATAAATCAAGCTATATTGTCATAAATATTAAAGGAGTAATTTTGCGACTTTAAGTAATTACATATTACGTAATAATTAAAAAGATATGAAAAATGATATAATTTAGTATAATTTTCCTAAGTATAAGAATTTATTTAATTTTTTTATATAATAATATCAATATTTTAACTTAAAATAATTAAATCTTAGCGTATTTAAAGCGGGTTTTAATACTATATATCGAATTATAAATAAAAAATTATATTATAATAAAAACCATTTTTTAATTAAGTACGAAATAGTTATTTTATAATAATTTAAATTAATATAAAGAAAGTTAGATAATAAACGAGCAACTCAGTTATATGGTAGATTATATTAAAGTAATTATTAGTATTATTATTATATATATATATAAAATATTTCTAGTTACTTTTATTATAACGTAAAAATTCTTTTTTTTAAATACGATATAATTTTCTTTTCGTTCGATAAAAGCCCGTTTATATATTTATAAGAACGATAATATTAATTATAACGAAAATTAGCGAAAATTAGTAGTTTATTACTGTTTTTCTTTTAAAAAGAATTTACTAAACATTACGTACTAAAATTAAATTTTTAAGTATATATATATATTTTTAATATATATTTTAATTTATTTCATTATATAAACGGTTTTAAGCCCTTATTAAAGAGGGTTAAGATTACTATTACTTTCGGCTAAGGCGGTAGATAAATTTCTAGTTTATTTTTAAACGAAAAATTTAAACTAGTTATAAGTTTATTAAATTTTATAGCGGCTATAGTTATTATAATATTAAATTAATAATTCTTTTAAAATACTAATATACTTATAATAAAAAAATATAAAAGTAATGATATATTTTTAACGGGTTAATAAAAAGATTTAAATAGGCCGTTAAAAATCTACTAGGCTCGTACCGGGTTTAAAAAAAATAAGATCTAGTTTTTACTAAAAAGTTTAATATACGAATAATATCACTCTTTTTTAACCTCGTTTACAGTTTAATTAACTTATATTAGCTCTTTTACTCTTTTAATTTAACAAGTTATTATTTGATTTTATTTTGTAATTACGGCGAATTGAAATTTGTGCACGTCTTATTTTTATACCTAAAATGACTAAAACTTAATATATTCACTGCGTTATTTACTAGCAAAATATATATTTAATAATTTGAAACAAGAGATTAAATATTTTATATTGTAAAATTACTTAATATAGGTTTAAAACTATAAAAATAACGCATATATATAAATTCCTCGCCTATACAGGAAAGGCAAGGGAAAAGTTAACTAAAACGTATTAAGCCGTATATAAATAACATGAAATAATAGAAATCTAACAATATACGTTATATAATATATAATAATTCCGCAGAAATTAATAGTAAAAATCTAGAAAAATAAAGACATTTAATATTATATAAACAGTTTCAATATTCATATATAATAAATTTATTAAGTTGGTTTTAACGGAATTATTCCTTATCAAAAACTAAAAGTTTTAGAATATTTTAATATAAAAATAAGGCGTGTATAAATTTTAATGCGCAGTAATTTTATATTCTTGCGTCTTTAATTATTAGTTTATATTTATTACTACGGTTTAACTTTTAAGATATAATAATAAATTTTAAAAAATTAAGATTAAATTATTTTTGAAAGCGAGCGTTATACTTTCGATTTTTACCGAAATTTTAAACTTATATAAAAATATTAAATACGTATATAATTTTTATATTCAGCCTGGATAATACGGCTTGAACCCAACGACCTTGCATATAATTTTTATATTTTTTAAAGTTATACACTTTTAATTGGTAGACGGTGATAATATAACGATAATAATTATTAAGAAAAATATATATAAGGTCGACTAGGTTTAAGTCGTACTATCTAGATTAAATTAAAGATATAAAATTATTATATTAATAACTAAAACGACGAATACTATACTCTATATTTTCGAATATAATAACTATTATAGTTTTTATAATTAAGATAAATGATATATTTTCGTACCGTAAAACCTTATTTTATAACCGATTACGTAAAGTCGATAAGTTTCGACCTTAATAAATCTTCTACCCTTTAATTAATTTAATAAGGGTAATCTTTTAAAAATTAAGTAATAAATTAGAAAATAATAAATTTTTCGTAGTAAGTCTTAAATCCGTATAAAATAGCTATTTTATACCTTTTCGCTAGTTTTACAGTGATTTTCATTACGAAACTTAGGCGCTTAACGCTAATATTTAAACTTATCTAATACAGTTATATATTTGTATAAAATTATCCCTATTATAAATACTTTACTATGTCTTATCCATGTTTTATATTATTTTTAAAACTCGTAGTATTCTATAATGGTTTTATATTTCTTTTAGAAATTCTTATAGTTTCCTATAATTACGTACTATATAATAATGCCTTTTAAAAATCTAGTTATTGCTGTTTTAATAATAATTCGTATACTTAAACAACGTTTAGTATTTTCTAAAATTATTTAAATAATTAATGTATTATATAAGCAAACGACGTAAATAAATAAACTATAACGTAATAAATCAATTTAAACTAATTAGATTTTTCGTTATTAATCGTCTTTATTACCTTCTTATAAATACGCGTATTATATTTAAGTTTATCGTAAATATTATTTTTTCTTCTTTTCGTTTAAACTCTTTTTTAATGGTTATTTTTAAATTTTATTAATTATAATAGCTTGTTATCAACCTTGCTTTTAGCTATAAAAGCTTATACCATTTTTACAGTAAATAGTATTTTCCCTAGAAATATATATTTTTAGTTTTCTAGTATTTGTTAAAACCGTAACTCGTTCCGCTAAAATAACCTTTTTTTTTCTAAAGAAAAATCGTTTTCGTATAAAAATATCAAATTACTTTTTATTGAAAATTAACTAATTTAAATATCTTTATTAGCGAACTACTTTAATAATTTCTAATTTTTCTTTATAAATAATGTGCGTATTTAATTACATTGGTAATATCTTTTAAGGTTTTCGTAAATAAAAAAATAATAGTCGATATATATAGAACTAAAACTTTTAATTCGGAAAAAACGTAATTAAAATCGAATAAAATAAATCTAATTTTTACGAATCTGAATTAAATATTATTAAATGTTATAATAATTTTAAATATATAATAAAAACCGGTAATATATTTTTTCTTTATAATATAAATAACGTAACATTATATAAAACCTTTAATATAAGACTACTAAATAAGTTTTAATAAGGAAAAATACATTAAAAAATTAAAACTAATTAAGAATAAATAAATATATATATATATATATTCCATTAGAATTATTAATTTAATAATAATAGTCGTAATTATTAAAAATAAAAATAAAATATTTCGAATTTTTAATACGCGCTTTAATATATTTATAAGGTTATTAAGTTTAAGCTATATTATCTAAGCTAGGTTAAAAATACGATGTTATTATACTAGTACTTAATACGATAAATATTTTATCTAATATTTTCGAAAGCTATAATTATTAGTAGTTTTTACGGTTACGATAAATAATATATTTCGGTTTTAAAAAACCTTATTTCGAAATCGACTATTAGGCCCTTATAAATACGTAATTTCTTAATTAATATCGGCCTAAAAGGTTTATTTATGTAATACCGATAAACTTCGACTTTAATAAACCCTATACTCTTTAGCTTGACCGTTTAGTAAAGGAAATCTTTTAAAAAGTACATAATTACTTAGGAAATATTAAGCCTTTTACGGTAAATTTTAAGTCCGTATAACATAACTACTTTATAATCTTTCACCAGTCTTATAACTTTTTTAACCTTAATCGATTTTATAGTACTTTCTTAAACCTTGATTAATTAAAATAATTAAAATATACCCGTTAAATCGGAATATAAAATCTTAATATTTCGAATTTTCGAAATCTTAACGGAAATAATTTCGATTATATTACTCCAATTAAATAAAATAATCGGCCGAATTAAATTTATCGATATTTTTTACTAATATTAATAACTTTTTCGAAAAGAAATCGGGTTTTACTTTTAATTTTCAAATATAATTTAATTTCAAACGGCAGAGATAATTAATTTTTAAGTAAATTTATAAAAAATATCCGGTTTATAAAAGATTTATTAGTAAAATTAGAAAATAACGATAACGGGTTTAAAGACGTTAAAGTTTAACTTTTAAATCGATATATAAAAAGTTACGAATAATAATTCGTCCGATTGCTCCGGATTACGAAAAACGTTCAGAATTCCGTTAAGAATAGTCGTTAACAGGAGCTTATTATAAAAAGATTAGATTTTAATAAAGCTTAATAACTAAGGA
Source organism: Monosporascus sp. CRB-8-3 (assembly GCA_004155055.1). NCBI lineage: Eukaryota > Fungi > Ascomycota > Sordariomycetes > Xylariales > Monosporascus > Monosporascus sp. CRB-8-3. Next base: position 55,870 of record QJNZ01000396.1, read on the forward strand.
ATATAAAATCTATTAATTTATTTAATTAACTTATACGGTTACGTCTTTTTTAAAAAGAGTTTTAATATATTTATCGTTTAACTATTTTTACTTATAATAATCCTTTAATAAAGTTAAAGTAGGTTATTAGCAAACTAATAAAAATAATAAGGTTTCCTAGTAAAAACAATAAATAAAATTAAGGCGTAATTTTAAAAGTTAAGAATTTATAATATTATAAACGGCCTAATGGCTCAGTAGTTGCGAACCTGGGTGTCTCTTTCAATTGCGACAGGTTTGGGTACCCTGTTTCGGTTAGTTTTAAGAGACAGTTGGTTTAAATCCAGCTTGGGCCACCGTTCCTCTAGGTAGCGCCAGCCTAAAGGAGCTGATCAATTAGGGTTTCGGCTCCGCCACCGTATCGGCGACAATTGAAGGGTAACTGGCTCCTAAAACCAGTTACGATTAGGGGCGTTAGGAACTAATCAATTAATCGGGTATATCTTACCGTTAATTGCCGTATTACATAACCCGTATTACGTTTTTCCGGCCCTTAACCAAAAAAAGACGGTTTTTAAAAGGTGCTTCCCGGTCGCGTTTATAAAACCAGTTTGTGCATGTACTTAGTAAATAAATCAGCTCCCTATATGTATATAGCTAGATACCTTAATAGCACTTTACCTTATATAGTATTATAAACTATTCTTTATTTTTTTATTAAATTTATATAAATCTTTTATTTATTTTAATATTTATAATAATTATATTTATTATTATAAAAGGCATTATTAAGAATTATATAGCGTTAAAATTTTTAATATCCTTTTTTACGATTTTATATTTTATAATTATAACCCGAATAAGATTAAATTATTCGCGATATATTCTTAACTTTTTTTATAAAACTTTTTAATAATTTCTTTAACGATTTAAATATATTTTAAATATTTTTTATTATTTAATAAAATTAAACGCTTAATTAAGTCCAATATATATTATAATACGTTAAATAAGTATTAAATTCGCCATAGTTTTAACATATTAAAATCGGATAAAAATATTTAAATATTTAAATTAAGAATTTATTCGATAATCGATTTTTTCTCGGTCGGCGTTAACTTTCGTAAATTAAAGATAATATCGGGCTTTTAAAATAATTTCAGAACAATTTTATATAAACCTGAATGTTTTATACCTAAGTTTTTATTTTTTTTAACTTAAATAGTTAATTTTATTTTAATTTTCTTTTACAATCCCTTTTATAATATTAATATTAAAAAATATAAATTAAGTTAAATATTTAAAAAGGAAATAAAACATTTTAATCCGCTCGCTTATATAAGCCGTTCGTTTATATAATACATTATACGTTAAACTTTAAAAATAATCAATAAAGTTTTTAAATATTTAAATTAATGTTTAAAATAGTTGTACTTAAAATAATTATATAAATATATATATAATTCGAGGCCTAATAGCTTAGTGGTCGCGAGCCTAGGTATCTCTTTTAATTACAACAGGCTTAGGTACTCTATTTCGATTGGTTTTAAGAAACAGTTAGTTTAAATTTAATTAAGATTTGCTATTTATATTATGTCCCTTTTGCTATTTATACTGTGTACCTCATTTTCACCTAATATATACCTAATATACCTGCTAATTCGTACCTAATTTTCCTTTAAAAACCTCTTTATATAAAATACTAATAAAATATACCTATTTTTAATTAATTTATTAAGGTACACCCTTATTAAGAAAACTTATAATAAACTTTAGCTATATTATAATAATATTTTTTAAAATTAACGCGTTTTAAAACGTTTTAATTTTTTTGTAATTTTATATAACAGTTAATTATCGTTAATTAAATTAATTATATCCGCTATAACCGAGTTAAACATTTATACGCCTAACTTTAATTCGAAATAATTTATTACGTATTAAAGACGGTACGTAATAGTAACGAGTTTTTATTAACGGCATTTAAGGTTTAAAGCAACCGTAACGGTTAAGGTTATCGTTATTCTAGGTGCTATAAACAATACCGCAAGTGCTGTTAAAGTTGTAAATATTGTTATTTCTTACGTATTACCTCGTCCGTTACCCCTTTTACGTTTACCATATTTATTACGGTAATATATAACCTTATTATTACGGCTTCGGTTTTATCTTTTTATTATAATCGTTTGCGATTTCGTAAATAACGTAAATAATATATTACTTTAAACGTTACCCCGGGTTAAAAACGTAATTATACCGTAACATACCCGTTACGAAAATTAAGGTATAATATTATTTTCGAACTTTTCGATAAACTTTTACTATAAACGTTCGCGGCGGAATAATTCGTAAAGGTCTCGGCGTATATAAACTTATCAGGTTTCTAAACGAAAAACTTCGGATAAAGTTATCGGAACGTTACGAAAACGATTACGCGTTTAAATAACCTATAACTTACGGATAAATAAAAAAATAGTTTTGTTAATTATATATTATTAATTACGCCTTTAAAATAGTGGAAATTATTTATTAAGCTTTATAATATATATTATTACTTGTCGATATCGTTTGTTAATAACCCTTTAATATAGGGATTTTCAAGCGTTAAATAAATATTATAATATATAATATAAATGTATAATATATTATATTATGTTTTAAAAATACCTATATACAGCGGTAACGGTTAAGGTATAAAATTAACTTACGTTAAAAATTATAATAACGCCCGGTAATATTATTCTGTTAAAAAATTAATAACCTTTTTTAAATAACGAAATACAACATTTCCTAATTATTTGCAGCAAATAAAATCACGGCGGAATTAAATAACATAATTAATTGTTACGTAATAAGACTTCGTTTTTTACTTATCGATTATTTTTATAAAAGCTTTATTTATAACAACAAAATTACCGCGCTTATTAAATAAATAATGCTTAACGAAATTATAATTAAATTCCGTAAAAAAGTTTATTCGGACCCCGTAATTAAAATATCGTAAAATAAAGTAATTAACCTATTAATAACGGATAAGAAGCTATATATCCTCTAGGTATTTAACGGCAAACTGTTAATTATTACCGAACTTATTTATCAGGCGTTATTAAATAACGTTAAAATCTTTTTCGGTACATAAATATATTATATATTATTAATATAACAGGTATTTTTTACGGTTATAAAGGATAAAAAAAAGTAATATCTTTAAGGAATGAAGTTAATTATTACGTCCGGAATTATTTAAGTACCGAAAATCCTATTAATTGTTATTTTCCAGGTTTTTATTAAGGTTTAGGAAATTATCTTCCTTATTGCCGGTATCGCAACCGTTCCTAGAAGGGTTGTTATTACCGTTATCTTCGATAAAAATACTTTTTTACTTTTTGCGGTTCCGGAAAATAACGTTTTTAATTATATAGAAAATATATATTTATTATTACATATCCGGTAACGTTATTATTACTACGCCCTTAAGCTTTTTATTAAAGTTAAAAAAAAATATTAAAATATATACTATTAAAACAACTACTTAAATAACGCTTTCGTCTTATTATAAATAACCCCGAACGTTATATTAAAAACGTTCTTATAATTCGTATAACCCGTAATATTTATAAACGGCATCTTATAACGGTTAGTTTTATATATATTATCTATAATAACAATACGCCAAAAACGTTACCATATTTTGATATACTATAAATACGTCCAAAACACACCGGTAATACGGTTAAGATTAGTTTTTTCGTAAACGATTCGGTAAAAACGATTTTCGTTTCCGAACTTCTTAATAAACGCTTAAATCCCGGTAAAACTATCCATCTTCCCTAATTTCACCTTAAAAATATAATTATTAACGTTTTTAACTTTTACGAAAATAAAAAAATAAGTAAACGTTATATATAACGACGTTACGATAACTTAAGTCGTATTGCCGATTTTATATTAACTTTTAATATAACGCTTTTATTTTTTCGTAAAACGTTTATATATAAAATCGTTTGCGTTATTATTTAAAACCTTATTATTAAGCCGTTTATGAAAATAATTATATTTCCTCTTAAAAAGGTTTAACTCGAAAATCTATTTTTAATTATACCGTTATATAACTTTCAATACGTTATATTAAAAATACCCGATTTTTTTCGTAATCTTACTTTTCCGTTTACCATAGCTTTAGTTTTTAATAAATATATCACGGTTATAGTTAATCCTAAAACGTATAAGTTTGCCGTAACGGTAATTACCAGCATTAACCTTTTTTACGCCGTAACTATATAACTTCCAGTAATGTTATAAATAACCGTATATTTCCTTTTAGAAATCCGAAATATTACAGTTATACGTACCGTTTTTTTTAAAATTCGGAATAACTGTTATAGCCGAAATAACGCGTTATTATTATAACAAAGTTATTATAACAATTGCAAAAAAATTACAATTAAAGAAAATAATTATAATTAAAAACGTTACAATTACAATTATAACTGTAATTATAACTGGGAGTTAACAAATAGCAGATCTATAGCGGCTGTAGGCAGCTGTTAAAAGTGGGACATAGCACGAATAGCTAGGGGGATACAGCATAAATAGCAAATCTTATTTAATTTAAGCCACCGTTCCTCTAGGTGCCGCCAGCCTAAAGGAGCTGACCAATTAAGGCTTCGGCTCCGCCACCGTATCGGCGACAATTAAAAGGTGGCTGGGAACTAGTTACGATTAGGGGCGTTAGGAATTAATTAATTAATCGGGTGTATTTATCGTTAGTTACCGTATTACATAACCCGTATTACGTTTTTCCGGCCCTTAACTAAAAAAGGACGGTTTTTAAAAAAGTATTTCCCGGTTGTATCGTATAATCCTTTGTACATGTATATAATAAATAGATCAGCTTTTTATATAGCTAGTTAAATACCTTAATAACACTTTACCTTGCATATATATAATTCGAAGAAATTATATTTTATTACGTTTTTATAAAATTTTATATATAATAAATAAATATTTTAATCGGATTAGATTTATATAATTTCAAAAAATCGGAAAATATACTAAGATTTTAACTTAGTAACTTATATCTTTCTTTCGAAAAATAAATTAAGTACTTATATCGTTTCGCGAAATTATCTTTTTAAATTAAAGGTTATATTAAGTTATATATATTTAATAAATTAATAATATTCTTATAAAAGTTTATATAATCCTGAAAATTCTATTTATTTATAAATTATTTTAATTTTTAAAGTTATTATAAATATTTATAATTAATATCTATATTATATCGTTTTAAAAATAGTCGATAAATAATAATAACGCGAATTTAACGAAAGAAGATTTTAAATTATCGGATATAATAAATAGTAGTTATGTTATATTAAATAACTAATTACGAGTACTTTAAAGCCTGTACTGCTTTTTAATATACTTTAATCGCGGAATATATATATTTCTATTAAAGGGAGCCTTTTTGTATATAAATGGGCTACGCACTCCCTGCTAGCTAATAAAGGGCGCAGAAAGATTTAAATCGTTATTATAAACATGCAGTTTTAATACCAGAGTTTTCTTAAAAAGGAAGTTAGCAGTTTTAAAGTATATAAGTTTTTGCGAGCGATTTATTAAAGTATAACCTTTTTCTTTATAAGTGGCAGTTTGGTTAACTTTAATATAACATGCTAATTAACCTTTTTATACGAAAGGTCGGAAACTTCGATAAAATAAAAAGGATCAGCCGTTAACACCTAAACTTTTCAGTACTAATTTCGTAGTTGAAAATGTTTGTCTGTACGTGTGGCAAATTCAAAAAAAAAATAAAAAAATAAAAAAAAAATAAAAGAAAGAAAAAGAAAAAGAAAATTAAGTGCATCGCCGAAAAGTAAGGACGGTATCCATTAATAAAATAAAGATACCTAAGGTACAAGCCCTAAATTACATCCTCGGAAAAAACTTAAGTATCTCTAACATCAGCAGCTTATGTTAAAGTTAGCCGAACTGCTTCTAACTTAAATTAGTACGAGAGCATGAGCTTTTCAGATATGTACCTAAAAAAGTGCTATGGTAAATTTCGTATCTACCCCCCGAATAGAACAATAAGACAATATTAGGGACTGTCCAAGCCGTATTACAATTTGATGTTAGGGTTAAACTCAATCGCCATCCACACGTCAACGTCAGGTCCACTACCGCCCTGCCACTTGTGCCATGGATAGGCAACTACATTGTTCTTGCCGCGGATCGGATTGCCGTTAGAATCCCGGTACCATATGCCGCCATGCTCATAAAGAGGAGGAATGGAAACATGCTCGAAGGAGTTTTTCCCATTCGGGTCATACTCATCACCCTCGAGACGAGACATGCCACCATCCCGTGTCCCCAACGAGAGGCAGACATGAACCTCCTCGAACATGTTGCCGCCATGGTTGTGCACACCACAGTCCACGTTCGTCCCTTGGGAACAGTCAGCCCACACGTGCTACGTCGAAAGAAAGGGAGAGACCTACCAGCAGTCCAAAACTGTATATGGGCAATGTGCGTCTTGTCATCCTGGAACCGGAAGGAGAAGCCGGAAAGGTTGTAAAAGTCCACACCCTTGAAGCCAGCACCCCACCAGAGCTCTTCAACCTTCCTGAACTGCAACTCTGGGAAGTTGACACCGATATTACTTGTATCAAAGGTGGTTCGGACGGGGACCTTCTGTGCTGTCTTCCAGGTTGCTGTCTCGGCAATTGGGACGAGACGGAGCAGGATTGCGCCATTCTCCTCATTGGCGGTGAGCATCGTGTTGTTGCTGGTCACTGGGACAATCTCAGGGAAGGGAGCCACACCCAGTGCGCTCCTAACATCTTGACCATCAGAGACGGAACCGTACAAAACCTTGATACCGTGGCCAGGTTCCACATCAACCTTGCCTCCCTTGGGGTGAATCTCAACGCTAAGGGCAAAGTTGGCGATCTCCATGAGGGGAAGCCTCTGCGCACCGCGCACCTCAGTGGGGCGGGCGAGATACACCAGTCCCTCATTGTCCCAGAATGTAGGAACGATGGCGGCAGCATCATCTGTCGTGCTTGATTCGGCAAACTGGTTTAAGTGAAGCGTAATAATTGGCTGGGGTTCTTCATAGTATCTTGCGACGTTGTACCGGACGGAGACCATGTCGAGCTTTCCGTTGCCTCCGAAGTTTCTGTCATTGTCAGACCGATGTGTATCACGCAACTGAACATCGAACTTACCCGATAGCGATACGAGCAGAGGAGTCTTCGCTGATTTTCCATTTGGCGAACAGTCCCTTTTCCAGGTCGATAGCCTTGTAATACATCATGCCCTAGTTCTACTTAGTTATTTATCCCATGGCACTTGTGAGACGGGAAGATAGTTTGGAGTGATTGAAACAAACCTTGTTCGGACCGGGGCCAGGTTGAGGCTGCGAGATCGAAGTCAGCACGCAAGATAGAAGTACTTCAAGGACTGCTTGGAGCTAGCCTTAATAGCCTCCCCGGTGTCATCTCTGTCCAATGAGCCAAAGAGAGACAAGATGAACTCGTCGTCTCCATCACCTGCATATTGTCAGGTTGAGTCTAGGCACAAACAAATTGGGCTGGATGGAAGTACCGTCAAAGTCAGCGCAAATGATGTAGTGACCTGGGCCATCACCAGTCTTCTGAAGCTGGTTTGGTGTTCCATACACGTCCAGGACATGGCGCTTCCATTCACTTCCGCGTGGGCCTTGCCTTGTAGGGGTGTAGACACAGGCAGCCGTGCCGTGGAATGGATCGAGCGTTGCGATGTAGGCAAGAGGGTCACCTCCGACACATCCGGAATCCGCACAGCCTGTTCCCCAGTGGTCGCCAGATCCTGGGCTCTCTGAGGTTGGAGATTGGCGCGGCTCCTTTGGTTCCCCGATTCCGATCAGGTCCCTTTTCCAGTTCCCATGATCGTAGTATAGCAATGTGGTCCCTTCTCGAGAAGAGATCAGCATAGAGTCAAGACCATCAGGACCATCTAGTCTATATAACGAATTAGCTCATGATCCTTGCGGGCATTCTCCGCCATACTTCTTCACTGTGACTTCATGAATCACCGTGAAATGCTCATCGTCAACGATCTCGCGCGGCCACTCGTTTCTGTAAAATAGCATGAGACATGTTTTCAAAACCAAAGGTATATGAAGGAGTGTAATTACGCCTCAAGAACTCTCTCTGGTGCCTGGAAGCGGATAATGGGAATGGGGGTTGTCTGGGAATGGTCAGCAAACAACACCGGACGCGATTATTCTATTCATCAGTAATTACCTTGTCATGCTCGCCGCGGACAACAGAGGCAGCAATAATCTCGAGGTACGACCTAGAACTATTCAGCGCAGGCTGTTTCGCAAGTAGAGGTTACATACCTCTGGGTGAAATGTCCCGCTTTGATCCGGTGCATGGCCGGCCACCGGCCGATCTTGCGCTCCTTCCACGGGCCAGCATCCAATTTATCTCTTCCGGGGTTCTCCAGCCAGGTGATCCATCCTCCAGCCATGTTGCATTCAAGCATAAATGGGCCATAATCATGGCAGACCACCACGTCAGTCAAGCCATTTCCCGTAATATCGCAGGCAACGATGCCGACGGGGGAATCGAACTTGGCAATGACGTATTTTTTCCATTCTGAATGAACAATCAGCGCAATTGCTTTTTTGGACATGTGCACAAACCTACCGCTGGCTGGGTCGGCTCCCTCCTGAGTGGCAAGGGGATTATCCAAGAACTCAACATTGCCCGACACAAGGCCAGATCTATGACCATGTTAGTGCTTTTTGTGGTTGCATGTACTAAACTCGCCTCTTACGCAATGATTCCTGGAACGCTCTCTTGGTTAGAAAAATGAAACGTCTCCACCCAATATCCGTCGCTCTTTTTCTCGTCGATGACCAGTCGGCCAAAAGATGGTTCAAGTATGCCTGGTGCCATGGCTCACGCGATTGTAGATGAATTGCAATCAGCAGGGAACCGCAGAGTTTAGGGACGCACGAATAAGAGTATTCTTTGTTGGGAAGAAGGCTGATAGACCTGTGGTTAGCAGATATCAAGCAACTCTGGGTGCTTATGTAGAAGCAAGTACGAGGCCGTTTAGTATAGAAGGAAAAGGGTCTAGAATTGCAGCTGAAAAGAGGACGGGAAATCACATGCCAAAAAGAGCGAGCAGCATGAGCGCGGCGTCCATCCTTCGTGCTCGGGCTTGCCTTTAGAGTGGTTCATGTACTAATGCACACCCCCCCGCCATTTGCACACCTCGAAATATTAAATCTTTAGAATAAAAACGTTAATAATTCCATAAAAACGGTATATAATAATGATAATAAATATGCATAAAATAAAGTAAAGGTTAAATTATCGTTTTATAATATAGTTTTTTAAAGTATATCGAAATATAACGTTAATATAAAGCAATATATATATATATATATATAAAATAAATAAAAAAAGGTAAAAAGTAGTTATATTATATAAACAAATTTAAACATGGTTTTAAAAAAATTAAAAAGTAAGATTATAATATATATTAAATAAGGTTTGTTTATAAATACGTTGTTAAAAATGATAAAAAAGCTTTAATAATAATAAATAAAGAAAAATAAAAGTAAATTCGATTTAAATAAAAAAGAAAAAGTTATAAAATGATATAATATATATAATAGCATTTTATAAAACTTAAAAATCTATTAACAGTTACTAATAAGAGAAATTACATTTTACTATATTATTTATAATTTTTTAAAATTATTTTTTATGTTTTAAATTTAATAAAATATAATATAACGTAAACCTGCAACGTTTTTATTTTAAAAAAGTTAATTAATTTTTAAATATTAAATAACGATAAAGATTTCTATATAATCAAATTTTTATTTTTAAAAATTAGCAAAAACTTAGTTAAAATTGATAATTTTACAAAGCTCCGATTATATATCAATAAAAACATTTAAATATCGATTTTTTTATAAAAATAATTATTATTTATAATTCTTTTAGGTTTATAGTTATAAAGATATTAAGCTTTTTTATTATAATAAAATTTAATTATTTAAAATTAATAGTATATTAAGCTATCTTATTTTAATATTATATATTAAGTAGGGTTATTAATTTAAATTTTAACTCTTTCTTATTTTAAAACATTTAAAGGTTATTATAAAATTTTATAAATTATTAATAAATATCATTAACTTTTACTATATATATATTTATATATATATGTATTTTTTAATAACTTACTTCTTTATTTTAACGTATTAAAGTATTATTATATATTAAATCTCTTATTTTATTTTATAATTATTTATATAATTTTACCTTTTAACCGTATTCTTTTAAAAATAGAAGCATATTCAACGTTATTATATACCGCTAATTTCGTTGTTAATTTTAATATATACGTTCATATTTTTTTCTAGTATTGTTATAGATTTATTAGCGTTTTAAATGTTAAGGTTTTGATTTTACGAGGTGTGCAAATGGGGGTGGTGTATATTAGTACATGAACCACTCTACGTTGTGTTAGGTATAAAAGTGCAGAATCTCCCTAGAGGAGCCGTGACGGTGTGACCTAATTAAATAAATTGATAGATCGTGCTACCTTAGTTATTAGGCTTTACCAAAACCCAACCTTCTCGTTGACAGCCCAGTTCTACTCCTATCGACGACGATTCTTAACGGAATTCTAGACGTTTTTCGTAACCCGGAGCAGCCGGATAAATTATCGCTGGTAATCTTTTATTTTATATCGATTTAAAAGTTAAATTTCGACATTTTTTTTAGTTTTTTATATATATATTTAATTTTTTATGGTTCTTTTATATAACCGGCATTATTTATTTTAAAGTAATTTAAATTTTAATTACTTTTAATTTTATAAATTAATATATATTTAAAAATTAAAAATAAAACCCGATTTTTCTTAAAAAAGATATTAAAATTAAGAAAAATATTAATAAATTTAATTTGTTTAATAATATTATAAAGTTTAAAACTGTTATAGTACGTACCTGGGATGGTCTGTACACTGGTAGGGCCAACCCTCGGCCAGCTCTAGCTTATAAGGTTACTTCCAGCCTACCTAGCTGCTTACCTTACTAAAATCAGGCCCTATTTTTGCGGTTGTAGCTGCGCCTGCGGCGTAGCTGTAGCTAGAGCTTTATAAATACCTGTATTTTAAGTACCGACCTATAAAAAAGACCTATAAAAACACCAGCCGCAAAAATAAGGCCTAATAACAAGTTATAATTTTTTAAAATTTAGATAAAAAATTATTAAATAAATTAATAATAATAAATAATTAAAAATAATAAAAATATTATTATATATAATTTTAAAAAGGTTTTCTAATTATATATAAAACTTTACGATCTGGGTTGGTAAAAATAAAATATTAAAAAATAAAATAAAGAATTTCGATTAATATATACCTTTAAATCATACTGCTTTTATAATTACAATATAATAATTATAACCCGTACGGTTAAAAAAATAACTAATCGGTTTTTTCCTATATTAAATTATTTTTAAAAGGTTTATAGCAAAATAACGTACGTTATAGTTACGTTATCGTAACAAAAAAAAAACATGTTCTTGTTAATTAAATCTAGAACTTTTTTATAACTTCGACGTAATAGTTCTAATCCGTACGGCCGAAAAAATTAATATACGGCCTTTTCTTAATAAAATATACTTAGAACGCCCAGTATACGATAATACGACGGATAGTTGTATTATTGCAGCCATGAAAGCGTTACGGTTGCCCATTTTCCTGATTTAAATTTAGCCCTATTAGCTGTATTTTTTATCTAAAAAAATAAAAAAATTCCTATATATATATTAGTTTATATTCGACGCGTATATAAAGTTTCATATTTATCGGGTTTAAATTGGTTGCGTAATAATCTTTTTATAAATAAATCTTTAGATTTTTAAGAAAAATTAAAGAGAAATTAATAATTTTATTAGGGAAATACCAACGAACCCGTTTTTCTATAACTTATACTTAGGCGTTGCTCGTTTGATACGGGTATACGTACTTTGATTGGCTAAAAAAAAAGTAGTACATAAGCTACAAGCGAGCGAGGCCTGAGCTAGCTGAGGTAACTATCTGCAAGGACCGTTTTGTTTTTCCTTTTTTCTTCACCTTAGATTTTACATTGCTAATGGGAATCTGCTCTGATCGCCGAGCCCTATGTGCCGTAATAAAAACATTTAAATATAACCGTTTTTATAAATATTTTATATATACGGTATATAAGTATTTTATAATAAAATTTTATAAAGGGTAAAATCAATCGAAATTAAAAAAAAAAATAATTTCAACTTTTTTTTTTATGTTTTAATTAATATTTAATATTTTTTTTAATAAGATTAATAAAATATCGTTAAGTTATTTCATACAGACTTAGAATTTACCGTATAAAGCTTAATATTTATTAAGTTATCAGGTATTTATATAAGGGCGACTAAATCGAAAAGGGCATAAGGTTTATCAAAGTCGAAACTTATTAACATTAAGCAAGTAAACCTCCTAGCCGATATTAATAAAAAGATTATATATTTACAGGGGCTTAATAATTTACTTTAATATAAAGCTTTATAAGATTAAAATATATCACTTATCGTAATTATGAAAATTATTAATCCTTATCGTATTCGAAAATATTAAATATATCGTGTTAATTATTAATAAAATTATTTCGTATCTTTAGCTTACCCTGGAAATTAAGGCTTGAACCTAATGACCTTGTATAAAAGTGCAGAAAGTGCAATTGAAGAGATATCTCCACACAGAGGTGTAAAGAAGTTTACCCTATGTTGTTAGAGATAAACGACGGAGAAAACTGTACTCTCCTAGAGTAAGCCTTCTTGTAGAGGTCTATGCTAAAATTCTACATCAACTACTTCGTCGTCTCCACCAAGATATCTTAGGTCTAGGTTAACTAAGCCATTGTAGCTTAATGGGAAGAAAATACACGTCTTATTCCAATTGTGCCATGGACGGTAGCTACAAGTACATTAAAAAAGCGTAATGCACGCTCACATCTACTTTATCTTTTTTACCGACATTAATATTTATGCAGCCCAAACATCCCGGCAGGTCGTATCCCTAAATAGAATGGCACAGAGAGATGTTAAAATGCAACTCCAGTCTCCTCATCTTGACCGGTTCTGATGGTTGAGGCCGCCCAGTTACGCTCAAGAAATGCCATGGAATCACAGGTTGCAACCAGGCTGAAGGATCAGCATTTCTATCCCCACTTTGTTTTATGCGATCGAATAGGTGTAGTTACATGCGAGGAGGATACATTTTATTGTATCGTTCCTCTGCGTGTTGGGGAGATTACGCCCGCTGCTAAAGGGGGGTGTACTGGACCACGTACGGTTGGAGTACGTAACGTAACCCATTTGGGTGAGAAGTATCATGGCTAGACAGGAGACTGACTTGTTCTGGAAGTACAGTTCCTGACCACAGTACTTGCTGTTTCCACGACTATATTTAATAGCCCGCGTAACCTATAGTTCTGACAGCATGGACCTCGGTGCTATTCCTCTGGGACGCTCTGATAGCTAGCAAGCTGGTTAATAAATCGTACCTAGTGATTGCCCCGGGTTCACCGTATCTATAGCCTCACCTACATCAGCAATTGCATATACAATGTTATCAAAGTTATTGTAGTCAGAAACATGAGATACAGTATAGGAAGAGGCACATGGAGATGCAATTCCATTGTCCAATCATACCAGAGCGGGGGAATGTACTAATGGCCGGCAGATCTCCCAGAACTACCGATCCTTTATATTTGTGGGTTTTTTGTGCTTTTGAAGTCATATACTACAAGGTGCATCCCGCAGTGTGACATCCCTTTGTTGAAGGGAGGGTCAAGGTCTTGCTTTAGGTACAGTAACATGTCGCCTTGTCAATATTGTGTACATATAGCAGGTCTCTCTGCCACCTAGTTAGATAGACTGAACCTCAATATACACACTCATTATCCTGTATTTCAGCACCTTTCAGCTCGCCCCAAGAACGACCCTCGCAATGATTACGGCATCCTTGTCCTACTCTTAATGGACCTGGGGCAAGATCGAGGCGAGTCTCGCGCGGAAAATAATGACAGATGCTTTTTCATTACGCAAGATAGTGGCATGAAATTGTGTAGCAGATCGCGGATCTTACACGTCTCTTTACATCGGTGGGAGCCCAGACTGAGGGGGGAATGAAACTGAAGCAATAAGCGATGCATACGCCGGTGAAAGACCTGACTGAGGGGTTATGCGACTGAAACCCCAAGTATGGTTGCAAAGATGAGTCCAGACTGAGGGGTAGGAGAGGATGGCTGCATGTGGCGTGTTGGAGTCACACAGCAGACGCATCTCGCTCATACAGGCGATCAAATGTGAGGCATTCCTCCCGTTTCGAATCAGAGTGTCCTATCCCCACTTTGCTTCCGAATCATACACCTTTTCTGCATCGCAATGTTCGACTTCGAATATAGGCATTAAAGCGATTTACTTTAGAATTAGAATCGCTTAATTTTTACCTATATATTATTATGTAGCCCTTGTCGAGGGCTATAAATTAATATTAGATATATTAATATAGTTATTATAGTCGATAGAGAGGCGTTATTTGTATAAAAGAGTTTATTTAAACTATATATATTTTTAATAATTTAAGATAATAATAATAATATTATTATATACGATATTATTATATCATTTTAAATAAGGGCTATATAATTATATATTGTTATATTTTAGTAGTTTTTTTATAATTAAAATATATTACTTTAAAATTCGAATTATTTTAAATTAAATTTAAAGAAAATCAGTTGTTATTTCGACGGAATAATTATATACGTGTTATTTAAATAAAGTTCGTAAAAGATTAATGCTATTAAGCTAATAGTAAGAAACTTTTTTTTAAAAAGGTTTAAAGTAGAGCTATATTAAGTTAGCTTTGTTTTAAGCCGTTTTAACTAGGGGTTGTAATTATTATTATATATTAAAGAATATTTTAAAATTGATATAAGTAATTAATATAAATAAATTAGAGTTTTAAACCTATATAATGAAATAATATCAAGGCCGTTAAAATAAAATTATATAGAATTATATAATTCGTATTAAAGATTATATAATAGTACTATATATACTTTTATAAGTAGTATCGTAAAATAAAGGGAGTTTACTTAGTACTTAAGATGTATTAATTTATAAGAATTTCGTAATAACGTTATTCCGGAGTTTTCATGTTATATGTAAAGTGTTTTAATTATTATTATTCAAGTTCTAATTTAATTTAATTAATTTATTATATATATATTTTATATATTCGTTTTTAACGATTAAGTGAATTCTAATTTTTGATTTAATAATATAAAAATTATATTACTATTTAATAAATTAAACAATATTATTTTTAATAAGTGAATTATTTAAAATCGTTATAATTATTTAAATTAATTTATATTGTAACTTTTACGTTTTTTTACGTAGCGTTAATATATTTTTAAAGGTGGTTTATAATTGAGAATATATTATAAAAATTAATATTTTGACGAGGAGATTAAAAACTATGTCTTAATTAATTAATTATATTTCAAAGTAAAATTTAAATCATTTAATTTTATTTTAAACTTTTAAAAGAAGTATAAATAATAGATTACTAAAAGAAAATATATATATTTAATTTAAAATAAATTATAAAAAATAACCGGGAAAGAATATGAAAGTCTTTTTAAAACAATGTTAAATATGTTAATATTTAAATATAAATTAACGTAATCGTAAATGATTAAGTATTAAAAAAAAATAAAGTTTATATTAAAATAATAGAACTAATTTATTTTTAAAGTTACTTATTATTAAATCGACAAAAAATAAATCTTTAGGTTTTAGTAAAGTATATTATTATAACGGCTAAGCTAATTAACCAACTATTAAACCAAGTTATACGGTTTATATTAACAATTATATTACGGGATCTAAATAATAAAAATAACTTAATTACGTCTAATAATATTAAAGGTATCTTAAGTAACTAAATTATATTACAAACTGGTATTATTTAAACTATAAGTTAATAAGCTAATAATCTAACTACGTAACCTAACCTACTTAAATTTTATT
Organism: Monosporascus sp. CRB-8-3; assembly: GCA_004155055.1. NCBI lineage: Eukaryota > Fungi > Ascomycota > Sordariomycetes > Xylariales > Monosporascus > Monosporascus sp. CRB-8-3. The sequence continues at coordinate 72,003 of QJNZ01000396.1, forward strand.
TCGGTCCAGTAAAACCGTTTCTAAAGTTTCCTTTCCGTTAAATCGTAATACGATCTTTCCCCTTTTAAAATCCTTATTTTTAATTTTTTTTTTTCGTAAATCCCCAATTTTATTATATCGAGTTACGTTACTAAAAGTCGTTTACGTAAAATAAAATAACGTTATACTTTAACTAACTTAATTAACCTCGAAAATTTCAAAACGATACCGTATTTATTTTATTCTGTTACAAAGCTTAATTATTAAATAATAACAAAAATTTCCCGTTATAAAAAATACGTCCGTCGTAACCGTTCTTATAATAATACCGGTATTCTCGTAATAATAATTAATCGTCACGTTATTAAAACTTATCGTTTAAAAAAAAAGGAACTTATTACAAAACAAACTTTTACCAAATCCCTAACCTACCTCTTTCGTATACGCAAATAATATTAACAATACCAAACTTAAGGTACGAAATTTATAAATTACGCCTTATAATCCTTAAACAAATAAAACAAACTTAACCGTTAAAAATTAAAATCGGTAATAATCGTTTAAGCCTTTAGTAATATTAACGTTATCGACTGAAATACCGTAAACCAAGGCCTTCCCTTTTTAAATAACGTAAATTAAGATATACTTATTATTAATTTCGCCGTTATTAATAATTTTTTTATTAAACGTTAAACGCTAATAAGGTTTTTAACGGGCTCTTAAATATTCTTTAAATGTAAATAATTCTTTTATTTAATTAAATATTAAGTAAATTTTTTTTTCGTATATCGAAAATATTTTCTACTTTATATACTAACGTATTTTTTTTTACCTTTTTTTCATATCTAGTATTAACCTTGGTAATATCTACTGCTAACTTAAATAAAAAAATATAAAAAATTAGATAAAATTTAAACTTAAATAATAATAATAATTAATAATTATTTTCTGAAATTTTCTTAATAATTTTATAAGGTCCGATAAATTTAAAATTAAGTTTTTAATTTAAACGTATAATCTTAATATTTTTAATAATTAAATAAACTATCTCCTCCTTTAAAAAAATTAATTTTCTTAACCTTTTCTAATTATAATATTTATTTATCTATTTACGTATAAATTACACATCTATTTTTATTTTTTAATATAATTACTTAAATTATATTAAAATAAAAATTATTTTAATATTAACTAATCCTTTTTTCGTATTTCTTTATAGATTTCTAAGATAAAACCAAAGTTAACAATTATTAAAAACGTTTTAATATTATTATACTAACTGGTATTATAAGTTTATTATATAACGGGTAACCTTTTAACCCAATTATTTTATTCGTAATTAATATAATATCGTAAATATGTCTTTAACGTTTAATTAATTTTTTCTATCTATCTATCGGTTTATAATCTAAAAACGTTTAATAATTTATAATTTAAACCGAATTACGTTATTAAACTTTACCAAAATTTCGAAATAAAGGTTGTACCTTTATCTAAAATAATTTCCGTTAATAATCCGTATATACTACATATATATCAAAAAAAAATATGTGCTATTTATTTAGTATTTATATCCTTATTATAAGGTAAAAAGTAAAAGGATTTTATTAATCGATTAACGATTATAAAGATACTATCATAATATATACCCGTAACTAGGTTTTCTAATAAAGGAAGTTTTATAATAAAATCGAATATAATTAAATCCTAAAGTCGCTTAGCAACTAGTAATAGTTATAATTTTTTATATAATTTATATTACCTAGTTTTTACCTTAACGCAAATATTGTATTAATATATAACTTTTTATATTCTTAATTTTATTTTAAGGAAATAATATATTTGTTATAAATATTTCAGGGTTTTATAAATTCCTAGGTATTTATATAATTAATATTTATATATTTTTCGTATTATATTTTCTTAATATTTTTTTATGCAAGGTCGTTGGGTTCAAGCCGTATTATCCAGGCTGAGCCAAAGATACGAAATAATTACACTAATAATTAATACGATAAATATTCTACCCAGTATTTTCGAACACGGCAATTATTAATGGTTTTTACGGTAATGATAGATTGTACGCCTCGGTTACGAAGAGCCTTATCCCGAAGCCGATCGCGCAATGCCGACAAGCTTCGACCCTGATAAACCTTATGCCCTCTGGCTCTACGGTTCGGCAGGGATACGTTATTATTATAAATATCTTTTTAATATTCGGTTAAAAATAATCTATTATATCTTTACCTTAAAGTTCTTTAAATTTAATCGTTTAGTAAAAATATTTGCTTTATTATTTTCTAACCTTTTACGATAAATAATAACGTAATTAAACTTTGAAAAATATCTTACGTAACGTAATTATCGTTTAATTAATTCTCTAATTGTTACAAAATAAAAGATATTCTTATAATTTATATATACCTTTATCTGGTATTAATTTCCTTTAAAATAATGTTTAAATTCTTTAAAAACTTTAATAATAACCAGGAATTCTTTATCGTAAATAGGATAATTCAGCTTAGTATTATGTAATTTTTAAAAGTAAAAAACGATAAAGTATAACTTTCTTTTATTATCTTATTAGCAAATTACTACTTTTAAAGCAAAATCTACAGTATCGGTTTCGAATTTTATTAATTTATTTAAGTTATACATTATTAAAATAAGTTCGTTAATAAAAACGTTTTTAAACCGTTAAAAGGCCTTTTCCATAATTAAGGTCCATATAAACTGCCGTTTTTTTTTCGTGAGTTTTATAAATAATATCGCAATTTTACTAAAATATTATATAAATTATCGGTAATAATTAACAAATTTAAGAAATATTTATACCTTAGTAATATTAATAAATATCTTCTAAATCCTAACTACAATAACTTTTTTAAGGTTTATCTTAATATATTCCGAAATAATAATATATTTTAAATATTTAAACTTCTAAATATAAAAAATACCTTTTTTTATATTAATTAAAAAATTAACGTTTTATAATATTTAGAAAATCTTATAAATATATCCTATATATTCCTTTTTTATTTTTAAATAAATAACGATATTATCGAGGTAATATATAACGAAAATATCAGAATATTTTCGGAATATATAATTAACTATCCGTTAAAAATTATTAATACGTTTATAAATCCGAAAAATATAACGAAATATTCGAATAATCCGTACTTTATTTTAAAAACTATTTTCCACTGATTTTCCGGTTTAATTCAAATCTAATTAAACTTTTTTCGTAAATTTAAACCTATAAATTATTTAGCATTCTGAAATTAATCCTTAATCTCGGTAATTAATAATAATAATATTTTATCTTTAACAATAATATTATTAGGTTATTAATAATTAATAACAAATCGTAATTTCCCATTTTTTCGTAAAACGAAAAATATAAAATATTTTATTAACAACTTAAAACGTTATAAATATTTTTTCCGTAATTTATCCTTTAAATAATTACAGAAAACATATAACTTTATTTCGTTTAAATTATAAATAAAATAAAAAGTAATTATCTTCTTATCCTTAAAAATTATTTCGTAATTTTATTTATTATATTATAATAATTTCGTATTAAACTCCTTTTAAAAAAGTTTTTTATATTTATGGTATTAATAATAATATTTTTACCATTTACTTTAATAAATTTTTAAGCTATATTTATAAATTATCGTTTATCCGTCGAAATCGTACTTTAAAATTTATAGTAATACGTTATATTTTTCTATTATACCCTTTATTTTAAATATATCTTATCGTTTTAAATAATAAAATTTTTATCATATCCTTATACCTATATTTATTATCCTTAACGATTAAATATTAAGATCTTAAATCTTTTTCGTTTTTCCTTATATTAAAAATTAAACGAAAATTTACCTAATTAATCTTTTAATCGATTACAAAGTTATACTAATACAACCATAATTTTCCAAAGATTATATTATATCTATTTAACGAAATAATATTAAAATTAATAATTTATCTTCTTCCTTTAATAAAAATCTTAAAATAATTAATTTCGCATTTGATTTATTTATCGTTATAAACAAATTTTTAACCTTTAACATTCTCGACCTTATAAAAATAACTCTTCTCCTTTTATAATAATTTCAATTAATTTACTACCTCCGGACTAATATAATTCGTAATTATCGCTTCGTAATCCACTATTACGGTATACCAATTCTTTTTAATCCGTACTTATATAATAATAACATTATCACCCGTAATTTCTATTATTACGTTTAAAGTTTTTCTAAAATATTATAATCTAATTTTTTTTTTTCGCTTACCTACAGCTTCTTTACAAACGGCGTTATTTTTTTAAAATCCGTAAAAGTTCTCGTAATATCTCCTTATCCTCATCGTTTTATTTTCGGAATCTTTTTAATTATTTTTCCATTTGCATTACTTATTCTTATAACTACTTAAATTATTATCATATATCTTATTATTTGTAAGTTAATTCAATAAAAGTTTCGATTATTTCTATATTTAATAACGTTATCTACAAACTATCGTTTTTTTATTAATTTTTATATTCCTCTTTATCTTCCGAATCCTATTAACTTTCCTTAATAAAATTTTTAATTTTTTTTAATTACTTTTTTGTTCTTTAGGTTTATAATAAAAACTAATTAAATACCTAAATCGGTAATAACTTACTAATAATATTTTTCTACCGTTTTTGAAATTAACTTTTCTTTTATCTAATAATCGTATTATCTAAAATAATAATAAAAATCTCCCTATAAACATAATTCTCCCGGTAACTAGCTTTATAATGCTACTTATTAATTAATCTTATCTTTTTCTACAAATAAACGTAAATATTAATATTATTACTAATCGTTCTTATTTAATCCTTTTTATCTTTTAAAATTAATTCCGTTTTAATATATCTGGGTAATATGTTAATAAATTACCTTTTTTTTTCTTAATAAAACTAATATTTAGATTTTCTATAATAAATGACATAAATTTTCGTATATTATTTTAATTTTCCTAAACAAAGATTTTCCTTTTATTTATTATATTCCTCTAACCATTTCTATAAAACCCGTTAATTTTATTCTCATCGTTATTTCTCTTATTAAAATTAGATAAATAATTTTTCTTTAATAAAACTTCTTCACCTTAAATAATCCTTATACTATTATATTACTATATATTATATCCGGATTATATTTATTAATTTCTTATTATTTTTCTTATTATTTAATTATTATCTTCTAAATACGGGGATTTAATTATTTTTACAAGTTTTCTTAAGTACTTTACATTAAAAAACTTTATATTTTATTTTACTATAATTATAACATTTAAATAAGGTTTATTCCTAATACTAAACCGTTTTAATTTTTATAAAGCCCGACCCAGTATTATAAAACATATTAACATATTATAAAACGTTTACTATATATTTAGATCGGTTATTTCATTATATTTTAAAATATTACGTTCTTTAAACGTACTAACAATTATTAATTTTAACTATTATTATAATATAATCGGCTAAACTTTTAAATTATATGTTTTAAATAATTCTTTTTAAACCTCTTTTTTTAAACTATTAAAAATTTTAATTATAAAACCTTTTATCCCTATTTTATTTTAAATACTAGTTAAATAAATATATTACCGGAACCTAAGGTTACTTTTTTTTAACGTAATTACTCCATTTGAATTTTTATTTTAATTTTTTTTTTTATTATTTCGAAAATTTTCCTTAAAACGTTTTCGAATTTTTCGTAATTGTTATATATTATTAAAATTTTTGGGCTTTATTATTTAAGGGAAAAAATAATATATTTTCGAAATACGGGTTTAAATTACGTAATTACGTTACCGGTTAACAATCCTGTTACAAATTTTACTTAAACCGTAAAAATAACGAACTTAATAAAAAAAACCACTAAAATATGCTTAATACTAAGTTAAAAATAATTATAACTTAATAAAGATTTTATTAAAAAGTTTAGGCTTAAACGGCTTTAAAACTTTTCCAAATTTTTTAATATTCGTTATTTAAATTATCTAAAAATGCTTACTATAAAAAGTTTTTTTTATTCCTTTTCTCCGCCTTTATTTTTTGCTTTTTTCCTTAAGACTTTCGTAAATAACCTAAAAGGAAATAATAAGGTTACTTTTTTCCTTTTCGAATTAAGTAATACGGTTTGTAATAATATTAAGTTTTTTTAAAACCTTATCCGTTAAACAATAAAGGTATTTCTTTTTTTATTAAAAATTATAATTTCTTTTAAAACTTCGTAAACGAATTATTTTTCGGTTTATTTATTAATAAACATAATATTAATAAAAATTATTTAAAATCTAATAATCTTATTAAATAAAAGCTTATAACATATAATAACTAAGCTAATTAATTAACTATTAAATTAAGTTATACGGTTTATATTAATAATTATATTATAGAATTTAAATAATAAAAATAATTTAATTACGTGTAATAATATTAAAAATATTTTAAGTAACTAAGTTATATTATAAATTAATATTATTTAAGTTATGGAATAACGAACGCATATATTTTTTTTTAACTTATTAACTTACATAGGTCCTATTTTGGTCCAGTAGAACCGTTTCCGAGGCCTCCCCTTTATTAGGTCGTAACAATTATAAAACACTGCAATAAAAATACCGGATTTAATTTACCGTTTATATTTAAGTACAAGCATATATATTTTAAAATATAAAAAGAATATTTATAAAAAATAAATATTTTTAAATATTATATAAAAGAAGTACGTAATTAATTAAATACAATCTAAATTAATTTATTTAGTCTGGAATAATTTTTAAACAGGTTTATAAAGATTTAAGAAAATTAAAGGTTGTATTAGTAGTTGTAGTAATTAAATAGAGAAATCTAGCGAATACCCTATGGTTATTCTAAGAAAAACTGAAAAAGTCTACGGTCAATTAAATTTAAAACTTTAAGAAAACTTATTAAAAAGATATGAAAATCTTTAGTTTATATAGGATTTAAATTTTCGTTTTTATTATTTTTATTAAAAATAAAGTTACGTAATTTTACGTTATATTAAAATAACGGCTTTTATACTTAAATTTTAAATTTTTTTAATTTTTGTAGAAAATTTTTAGGTCAATTATAAATTATCGAATGTTACTTTATTATATTGTTTTATAAATTTATCGATAGCATTAGTTTAATTTTTTACGTATTAGAAATTAAATTTTTTTTCATAGATTTTTAAACGTACATAATAATATTCGATTCGAATATAACGTTTTTTGGTATTATTTAAACGTATTTATAGTATTTTTTAAATAGAAAAAAACCTGTTAAATATAAGTTTTAGTTATTTTAATAATAATGTTATTCTTATTTTTACGTATTTTATATTCGTAATATAATTACAAATAATATTTTTTAATTTCGAAATATGTTAAATAAACGTTTTTATTATATAAAAAAATATAGTTTATTATATATTTTATTAGTTTAGAATTATATATAAAACATCTATTAATTATTTCGAATAATTTTCATTTATTATATTTGTAATATAAATAATCTTTTCATATTTTCCGGTACCGAGAGAATATTTGAAATTAATCGGTTAAATATTTCGTTAATTTATATATATATATATATATATATATATATCAAATAACGGGTTTTTTTAATTTTATACTAGTTAATTAATTTTAATAACTTTTTAATACATTATTATTAATTTAATTTAATATTTTTTATTAATAAAATACGAATAGTTCGTATACTTATAGACTAATTCGTATTATTTAAATTTTTAATAAAGATATTTTTTATAATTCTTTTAATAATACTTCTAAAATATTCTTTATTAAGGTTAAAGAATAGGAAGTTATTTACGTATAAGGCGATAATATTTCTTATTTTGGAATTATAATATATCACGTTATTCGAAATAGATATACGAAAGCCTTATTTTATAAATATTTTTATTATTTTTTATTATTAAATAATTTTAGTGTGTTTTAAGACGTATAAAAATTTAATTATTTTAATATAGCGGTTAACATTATCAAAATCTTTTAATATATCGCTTTTACGGTATTTATTACGCTTTCGTTATAATTAATCTTTGTACGTAAAATATATATTATATATATATTTAGCCTTTCTATAAACATATTTTTTTTAATATTTATTTAATTCTTATAAGATATTTTTAAGTAATTTTATTAAAAAGTGTAAATTTAAAGATTTTATATAAAGGTTTATTTTAATTTTTATTAACATCACCGTAGATTATATTTTTAGTTTTAGGGTTTCTATAGCTTTTTAAAGTATAAGCCGTTATTTATAGTAATAAATAACTTAGAAGTATTACTATTTAAATTATTAATTATTTCTTTATATTTATAAACGTTTTAAATAATTTAATTAAGGTTTTTAAAATTAGTAAAATAGGTAATATAATTATTTAATATTTATAAGTTAAAACAGAAAACATATAAATTATTTTTTGTTTTATTTTTTAAATTAAAGTTAGCTTTAGTTGTTAAATTAATTTTAAACTTTTATTTATAGCTTTTAAAGCGTATAGTTTAGGGATAATCTCCTTTTATTATTTCTTTTTATATATAACCTGTTTAATTTCTTAATTCGTATTATTTTTTAAAACGACGATTGTGTTTTTATTTTTTATTATTATACCTTACTTTTAATAATATTTTAAACGCCTTATTACCGGCTGTAATAACAATTATATGAAATAGTTAAAATAAAGGAGTTTATATAATTTTTAAGTTTTTATAAATAATAATATATAATAGTATAAGTAATTTACTCTTTTTTAATACTTTAGTAATTTTATTTTACTTTATAAGTTACTACTTTTTTTTAATTTAATTTGATCATTTTTATGAATTAAAATTATATAACGTAGGACATAAGCGAACGAGTTACACAAGCGAGCGTGCTGAATTCGCCTCCCTTCTAATTCAAATAGTTATAGCTCCGCCAATTTATATTGGATTTCGATGCAAAATTGCGCGGATATCTATTGGCATACCTACTAACTATATATAAATTATAAATAAAATCTACCCTACTTTCGCGAAGGTATTAAGCATTTTATATTAATTTTATATAAGAATAATACGATATTTTAAAAATACTATAATTTAACTAAACCTTTATTAAATAATCTCAAGTTTGATGTATTTTAATTATAATATATAAGAAACAAGTTAATATTTTTTTTAAAATATTTAAAAGAATACCTTTATAAAGATATAAAAAGGTAGGTCTGATTTTAAAGCGAAACAGACATTATTATATATAGCTAGTGCATTTTAAAGGTATAATTTTTGCTAATTCAATTCTATGTCGCATTTATCGTTATAACGTCGTATATAAAGTTTCACAAGTTTTTATAAAGGTTTGATATTGTTATGAATTTTTTAAAAATCTGATTTTATTATATAAGCCCCAACGGTTTGCTCGCTTATAGAGCTGGTTCGCTTATGTCCTACGTTATTTATGATTAAGAATTTAAAAATAGCCGTTATTAAGTTTATATAATTTATTTAATTCGAATACGTTTTTAACCTATTTAACTAATATTATATTTTTAAGCGTAAATTAGTTTGTTTTAGAAATAATATATGTTATTATCATTATTTTTAAGTTTTAAAAATATATAAAAATTCTTATTTATACCGATATTATATACGTTTTATTTTATAAAAATAATATTTTTTATTTTATAATTCCGTTTTATTCTGTAAAGAACTCGTAACTATATAATTAAATTAAATAAATTAATATATTATATTATTTCGGTTATCAAGCTTTATTAAACTCTAATCTTTTCGTAAGCGTCCTATTTTAAAGTAATTTTAAACTGGCTAGTTATGTCCTTATTAATATTTATTTTTATAAAATTTTAAACGGTTTTCGTAATCCGCAATCACCGGATAAATTATGCTTCGTAATTATCCAATTTATATCGGTTTAAAAGTTGGATTTTAACATTTTTAAGCCTATTATCGTTATCCTCTAATTTTGCCAGTAATTCTTTTATAGGCCGGATTTTTTTTAGTATAAATTTAGGTAAAAAATAATTTTTTTTGCGTTTTTAAGTTATGTTATATTCGAAAATTAAAAATATATTTAATTTTTTTTCGGAATGATTATTAATATAAATAACAGTAATAATATATTTTACTTGACTAAATCTTATTTTTAAGTTAAGTAATATAATTAATATTACTTCCGTTAAAATTTCGAAAATATCAAATACTAGGATTTTATATATAGATTTAACTAGTATATTTTAGTTATTTTAATTAATACAAATTTAAAAAGGTACCGTTAAATTAGTCGAGATTATAAAAGTTATAAAATTAACGAAACGTTTTAAAGTAATTATTTTATACGGATTTAAGGTTTACGGTAAAAAGTTTAATATTTTTTAAGTTATTATTAAGATTTCCTTTATTAAATTAATTAAAAGATATAAGATTTATTAAAATCGAAATTTATTAGTATTACGTAATAGGTGGTTTCGGAATAAGGTTTTTCGTAACCGAAATATAATTATTTCGTATTTTTAGCTTAGTTTAAATAAAACGGTTTAATCTTAATAAGCTTATATAATTCCGTTTTAATATTAAATATGTAAAGTATAAATTAATAATTCGATATTTTTTATAATATAGAAGTTTTTTATTATTATTATACCGAATTTTTTATCCTCGTTCAGCTATAGGATTTGTATTATTTTAAGTTTTATTTTTTCGTTTAGTAATAACGTTTATAAACGTTGTATAATTTACGTGATATATACGTATAAGTTTTTTTAAATTTCGTTTACATTTTTATATAAATAATATTTTTATAATATAATAAATTATTTTTAATATTAATAACTTTAATTGTTTTTATATTATATTAAATAATCTTTTTAAATATTTTTTTAAATTTAAAAATTAGTAAATAATATTTTCTCTAGTTCTTTTCGTTATATATCGTATAAAGGATTTATTTTATTTTATTAATTTATATATTTATATCTATAAACTTTTTAATACTTTATATTAATCATTCGATATTAAGATAATTAAGGCGGTAATAGTAAAGAATAATTCTTTTTATAATGGTTTTTATTATTAAAAATTTCCCGTTTTTAAAAAGTTTAAAAGTACGCGTTTTAAGTTATCCGTTAAGTTATTGCTGTTTTCTTTACCGAATGCTTTTTTAATACGAATCTTTATTAATAGTTTTTAATCGTCTATTAAGTTCGAGGCCTTAATAATATATTCCGGTTTTTCGTAAGACTATAAAAGAAAATTATAAGAACCTTAATTATTATTAACTAAGTTTGATTAAAGTGTATTCGGGTATTGTAATTTAGGTAATTTTCCCGGAAAACATTTTTAAAATAACGTAATTAATATATAATATATCGTTAAATATAATATCGTTTTTTTTTAATTCTTTAAGGCTTATTTAACGATATTAAAAAAATTAATAATTTCGGGTTTTTTATTTTTAATAATTTAAATTTCGCTGCATTTTATATTTATTCCGCTATTCTTTTAAAATTATTAAAATTATTCGGAATCTTAAAATTTGTTTTTAAGTTTTAAAATAGTTTACTTAAGTTAGTCTCGTAAAAAGAATAAATCTATAACTGTATAATATTTTATAACGGCTTTTTTAAGACGCTCGTTTATATATAACTTAGGGCGATTAGTTACTTAGGATTTAAAGTATTTAATTATTAAAAAGTTTCAGTTTTTTAAAATTATTTTATTATATTATTATATAAGATTTTTAAATTCTTATCTCTTAACGTAAGTATTAAAGATTTTTCCGGTTAATCTGTACAGATTTTTCCTGTTATTAAAAATAAATTGCTTTTTATATTTATTATTATTATAAACTTTATAAAAGTCATTACTTTAATAATTTTAATTAATATTACTACCTTGACGTTGGTTAGGCCTTTTCTTTCCTTTAGCTTTTTTTTTTTTTTTTTTTTTTTTTTAA